>CABEEJ010003319.1:60176-76777 GCA_901482245.1 Timema douglasi
AAGACGCCATTTCTCTATACCGATAAGAAGCTAGCTTTCACAAAACCTGTCGCTAGGACTCTTTCTATTAGTTGGATCTTACACTGTTGAAAAGGGGAGAAAAAGGCAAGAGGTATGTCATATATAAACTATTGTGCGTATGTTTAAGGCAGAGAGGAAGTGAAGAGAGGAAGTGAGTGAGGGAGTGAAGTATTGAGGATGTAAGGCAGTGAGGATGATCTTGCTCACAGTCCAACACATTATAACAAATAAATCACATCAGTATCACAAATATGCAGTAATATAAAATCTTTTAATTGAAATATGTACAAGCAATACAATTGACGCCCAAAAGTGAGGTGCAATAAACCGATATCACTACAATTGACGCCCAAAGAGCGGCGTTTTTAACCGATAGTAGTACACAATTTCTAACATACTCAATTTAATATGCCCCCAATTATTAATACTAATTTTAATGAAACAAATAGCCGAAACTATTGTTAATGCATTTTAGTGAGGATTACACCTTTTAGATATCATATTCTGAAAATTGAAAAATGACACCTGGACACGGGAATCGAACCCGGGACCTTCGGCAGTGGCGTACTAAGCCGAAGGTCCCGGGTTCGATTCCCGTGTCCAGGTGTCATTTTTCAATTTTCAGAATATGAATACTAATTTTGCAATTCTACTTTCAAAGTAAATTTAATTTTCCAAATCCCCTAAACATTAATTTTATGTTCATAGCATCCCTTACCTATTTCCTGAAGTCTCATTTAAATATTTAAAATTTGTAGACTTTTTATGTTTATATTTGGAGTGGTACTTTTACCTCTCTTCCCGATTTTAATTATATTCCCTATCTGAAAAGTTCTTCTTACTTTAGCTCCCCATATTTCTTGGAGCATAATTTTGAAATTTCCCATTTTTTTAATTTTATAATTATATGGAGAATTCCTTCTTCATCCATGCCGGATATCAGTTTTCGAGCTCATCTGGGAGTGACTTATAATTTTCAGATACTAACACACATCTTATCTCAGGTTACACTGGAAAAATATATACTATATCGATTTTGTAACCATATATAATCGATAATTTATAGGCCTACCTACTACACCCTCCAGAAGCTCCTATATGGCTTAAAAAGCTTTAAAAATTTGCACACATGGAATAATAGTATAGCCCACGGGACAGAACTTAACAGAGTGGATTTTCAGCTTTTTTATTTAATAAAAAGATAATTAATTTATTTCATTCTAATTTTATTCACTCATGCGTAGTAACTAATAGAAAAATACTTATATTTACCATCAAATCCTGACTTTCTATGTTTCTATCGATTGAAGACTGAGTTTTATCAGGTTATTTAATATTATAGCCAACATGTCGTAAACAGGCCTAAAAACTAGTATATTTATGTGAATTTATTGGTAAAAAGCTATTTAGAAGCAGTTTTTGAAAAGGGGACCTTTTTCTTAGTGCGCTTATAATCTTACCACTGAGTTCAGATCCTTCATTTGAAATTTATAGTGGATTCAGGGCTTTTATGGTGGATCCTGACAGGAAGTAAAAGCTACCAGACCAAATTATGTATCCCTACGCCAAACCATATTATCTGCTAAAACATATGATTAGTAGCTGTCACTTTATTTGCAAGTCAAATCTAGGTCTATAAAAGAAACATAATATAACAGTTCTATATGCGTATGTTAGACCTAGTAACAATAATAATTTATTCTACAATATTTAAAAATTTGGAATTTCATTCTTAATTAGTATTTTTATAATTAATTTTTTTATTTTATTTTTAAAATTAGTATTTGTTAGTAATAGTATTATAAACATTATAAATGTGAAAATCTGATCGGATAGTATTAACTTATTATAAAAATAATATTTAGCACCGCGTCTTACTACCCATTCGGCTTATACGCATAAAGTACTAATTACGCTATTGGATTAGGAATTGGGAAGGTTGAATTAGAGGAAGTGAACCCGAATTAGCGTGGAGAGAGAGAGTGGAAAAACATTTACAAACACCCCCTTCCCGCCCCTAGTTCACCCGGCCGAGATTCGAACCTCGATCTCTCTGTCCTCAGCAGTCGAGCTCAACACGACAAGTGCGTTAGCCCACTACGCCACAGAGGCGGGTTTAATTTAACACTATTGTTAAGAACACTACTACAAATAAGTAATATTTTTTATGAAATGGCTTGTACCTGTTGTACCTTTTTTCAACCGGGGTCACAATAGTTTTTTCCACTTATCACTTTATGTCTTATCCTAGTAATTATTTATTGAACAATAAGAAATACTCATTAATTTTTTTTATTACACTTCACAGAGTTTTTTCAAAAACTATAAAAACATCCTGTTACTTTAGATTTAGCCTCGTGGTCAACACAATAAAATCTTGGGGTTAAAATATATATTTTATGGACAGATTAGGACAAGCAACATAAACATTACCCCTTCATGCTGGGCGACACATGATGGCATTGCCACACAGAAGCGATTAAAGCAGAGCCAAAACATATTCTATTCTAGGAAAACCACTTGCATCTGGTACAAAATTCTCCGATTTCTCTTTTACTAAGAGTCAATAGCTCTTAATTGTATTTTACATTCCTGGGATTCTTAGGTTTGGTTGAGATTGTTAAGTTATGTTTGAAGTGAGTAGAAACTAGAAAAAGTTAACAACATACTGTATAACCTCGAACTATATAAATATTTCCTTCTAAAATTAAATTAAATGGTAATTTTTTTACCACTGATTTAAACAAGAGTTTAGTGGTGAGTATTGGTGGTTTCGAATTATCTAACTTCAAATAAGCCATGGCCTAATGTATATAAATATTATTTTTAGGAATAGATCTTTGTGATTCTAAATATGACAATTAAAAGCGGGGGCCACGAAGCAAATTGTATCATCATTTGTATTTTCCTCTCCCCCGTTTGTCCTCCCACTGCTGGACAACTCCAACACAGGAACATTATAAATCTGCTTGGTTTCTTAGGTTTATGAGTTTCTGCACATCTATTATATTTTTACGCATTGCAGGCTGCGTGTTAGTGAACAATACCTACAAACAATAATTGTATCCATTTATGAATTCTAAATAAACCTTCTTCGTGGTATGTACTTTTGAACAACGTACCATGTTCGCTTTTCATCCCTTTTACCGATACTTTATCATTGGTGATCATCAAAGTCATTTCAGAAATATATTTGTTTAATTTTTAACAGGTTTGCGTTCCCAGAACGAGAGCAATGTCATTAAGAACTATAGCACGCAATATTTGTATATACGAGTATGTATGTGTGTGTGTATAGATTGTATCACTCGCCCACTATTGTCAGTGACGGGAAGTCCGAGGTTCGAAACCTGGGATGTTATAACGGCATGTGGTTAATTCCAATGGCGTTTTACCAAGATATATTGAAAAACTAATGTCTTAGCCTACGTGACCATTGGTTCAAATTGGGTCAAAGTCCACAACATCGTCCTTATATATAAAAGTATGATTGATTTTTACACAAAAACTGTTTATTAAAATAAATTCAATAATGTTCCCAGCCCATTGTTATGGTCAAGATCGATACAGTATTGTGTTAGACCTTCAAGGTTTAAATGTACTTAGACATTCTCTATAGCCTGTGTTGGTTTGAATCTTGGTATAGTCAAAAATTATCATTATTAATAATGTGTCAAAGACAAGACGTGATAAGAATGAATTGGAGCTCACTATCAAATATATCCTTGGTAAAATAAAATCTTATTTAGATTGTTTTATATTGGGGTAGTATTATTTAATTTATTTGCATTAATATGATATCGAACTAACTTAACCTGGGGCACCAGCTATACCACTTGAATAATTAATAGTGAGGTAGGCCCATCATGGTGGCCGCATGGTCTAGGGTGCTAATCTCGCATTATAAAAGTGAGCCGATGACGAGGCGGCAGATGTTTGAATCTCAGTCCACTCTACTGAGGGTATCTTTGCAAATACATATTTTCCTTTTTACCTTCACGTAGATTAGAGTAGCTACTTCTAAACATAAGATTTATAATTCCTAAAACCATTAGCGAGATTTGTACCTAAGCGTATAACATACACGGGTAGTAAGATGCGTGATAAAAAAATGTGGTATTTATATTCTTTGTTGTGGAAACGAGAAATATCAATTTTTGTATGTGTTAAAAGTGTTATCTAATTAATTATTAGTAATGTTCATGTTTGTGTCTGGCTCGCTAGATTGTGATCCAACTAAATATCTAAACAGTAAATATTATAAAGGTAAATATTTTCACTTTGTCAAGAGGGAGTCTACCTGCACGTTACTTTTCAAAAATTGTTAATAACTCAAATATTTCTATCAAATAAAAAAACTTTTTTTTTGTCTTCTGAAATTTAGTATACTTACAAAACAAACATATATAATTTATTTATTTAATTAAACTCATTTAATACTTGAAAAAGAATCGCACGATAAAAAGTGAATTTAAATTTAAAATGTTTGTATTAATATCAGTTACACTATTGTGTTTATTAGGCGTTATTAAATCTAAACTTGACATTACTGTCAATCAGTTCAGTTTCACTGACAATTTCACATCAATAATTCACTCCACAATCGGAGTGATCAGAAGTACTGGATATCGACCTCTTGCCTTGGTCGTCCTACAAGAAAACTCTCTTCAATTGTCCAATGAATTGTTCAAACAAGTCCATCTGTTGGAATATTTCCCCACGTTAACGCTACAAATACACGGGAACAGTACTCTAGATTTAGAAGAAGAGTTTCCTGAAGATCTTTTGTTCAAAGGGATCATTGGTTCACCAAGAATTGTGTTCTGGTTTGTTGAGACACTTGATGATTTTACTGGTGAGTTTTTTGATAAGTTTAGAGACACCTTCATTTTTAATCCTGGTGTTCCGTTCATAATAATAATCACTTCACACGTTCAAGATAAAACGAATCTTTTTAGAGAAGAATGACGAAGAATATGGAAAGAATATCATATCTTGGATGTGGTATTGATCTTTTATAATTTGTTTTCTTTACCAAATGATGACAGTTCATCCATTTTACCGATTCAAAATATGAGCGTGTGGTATTATAATCAGTTTAAAAATGACGGTTCCTTTTTAATATTTTCAAAAATGTTGGAAATGAAGGTCACTGCAAACGTTTTTTCTGACAAATTAAGAAATATATATGGATACAAATTTAGAGTATCTGAAGGACGAAATGTATATGGATTAAAATCAGGGAAAATAAAGGCTGAATATGAGAGTATTTTAAATTTTATAAATATTATTAATGGAACAATAATCATCACTGACAAAAAAACAGATATTAAAAAAGAAACACTGGATGGTTTTGGAGACTTTCAAATTAAACATTTGGGTAATATGTTCACTACCACAGATACTGGAGACATAATGTGTCTGAAGATCCTTGTGCCAAAAGCGTTGCGTATTCCACAATTTATGAACATTATTCTTCCTTTCACCAGTAATACATGGGCGCTTGTTTTCGTCACGCTTCCTATTATCACATTATTTTGGAAACTAATAAATCAGGACCCATCTTTCGAAATAAACACAATTTTAGAAACCGTTAGAGTTTTCATAAGTGGATCTACAAGGTTTTTAGCGATTTCGTCTTCTCAAAAATTATTTGTTATTTGTTGTTTTTTGCTAAGTATAATTTTAATAAATACCTATCAGGGAAATTTAATTAGCTACCTGACATTCCCTCATTTCTACTCTGAAATTGATACACTTGAGCAATTTATAGAATCAGGAATAAAGGTAGCCATACCTAATATTGAAGGTATACATCAAGTAAATAGGGTTTTAATAGAAAATTTGGACCCTAGGGATGTAGTATCAAAAATAATGCTTGAAAGAACTGTCATGTCACAATCTGTCATGGCTTCTTTAGATGAAGTTGCATTTAATAGATCATTGGTTTATGTTGAAGGAGCCTATATTACGCAGTTTTACTTGCAGCTCAACAAGTATTATGAAGAAGGTTACCCTTTAATGCACATTATGGAGGAATGTCCTTATCGTGTCCTTGTTTCTTCCCATTTCCCGTATAGGTCACCTTATCTTGACTTGGCTAACGGTTATTTAAGAAGAATATTTCAATCGGGATTAATAAGAAAATGGGTTCTTGATGATAAATATGAACTTATTCTGACATCTCGTAATAGGACTAGGGCTGTCCAACTGAAACCTTTGGGACTAGACCATGTGCAGACTTCCTTTTATATCCTTATTGGAGGTTTGTTCCTCAGCTTTCTATCAATTGTTGGGGAGATTTTAGTTCACATGCTAGTTCGTTATAAACATCGAAATGATTCTAGGTTAGTGGTCCTCAACCTGTGGGCCTTCAGGAGATATGAGAGAAGGTCCCCAGGAAATGATGCAGAAATGATAGGATAGCCAAATGTAGAAAAGAACCAAACGTAGTGGGTAATTTTCTCCTTTGGTTACCTGACATTTGTAATTTGTGGAAATTTGATCGTGGGGGTATATTAGACTTTTAGTCATGACCAAAGGGTATCGTCTAAAAAAGTTTGAAAAGGTATTTAGAAATCAATAAGGATATTACTAATTTAACCAGTGAATGAACTTATTCTTTTAACTATAAAATTATATTGACTGACAAATACAATTTAAATATTTAATTAACCATACCGAACTTTCACTCAATTTTTTTTGTTTAACGTTTCATCTGTTTGTTGAAACTGGTTCCTGATTTAATGTCAGCCATTTTACTTTCATTTATCAATAGCAAGTATTGTGATCGTGAAAAAAAAATGTGAACACGAACCCAACAAAACTGATTTTACAATTCTGACTATTCTCATGTCTGTCTGCCGCTGGTCATTAGTTCAAAATGGTTTGATGAATTTTGTTCAGATCCGATATTTAGAAACTATAGGGCTATACCAAAAGATGGTTTGATTTTGACCTTAACCCTTCAATTAAGACTAATTTTATGATGATTAAATTTTTTAAACTCTAATCTTTTTTGTAAATGGCTTAAACGATTTTGTTTAAAATGCATATCTCAGATTTGTAAGGCATTAAAAATATCATTATATAATTGGTTTTTTGTAAAAAATTCGTTGAAGGATAATTTACTGTTTACTGATTTTAAAAAAACTTGAAATATTTAAGAAATGATTCTAAAAATTTGGTTGTAAATGGTTATCTTGGCAATGTTTGATATAACATTAAATACTTTATGTTGTTTTTTAGGTTAAAAACTCCTTAGATATAATTAATTTATGAATCATTTTTCACGAATTGGAACTGTTTTTAAAATTACCCTAATTGTATGGTTCCAAATGTGTATCTTGGGAGTGTTTGACATGACAAATAACCCTGTCTACTTTGTTTTTAACGAAAATTTAATAAAGGGTCTTTTACTGAAAAGGGATTTTTGAAAATTGGATTTATTTTGAAATTTGCTAGAACGATATTGCTTAAATAATTTTTCCGGTGAATATTTGTTATGAATATGAAACAAAGATTTATAATTATTTTAGGGAAAATTTGGCTATATGTAATATACTACAAACATTTTTTAAATTAATATATAAACAAATATTTTCAGTGTTTGGTTCAAAATTAATATCGGAAAACAATTTTACAAATCAATATTGCATATTAAATTATCTAAAATACATTAATTTAAGGGTAGTTTACTTAAATCAAATTATAGAAAGTTTAAATGTTTTTTGGGAATATACCTTGCAAATTGAATTCAAAATGAGAATCTATGAATAGTTTTTCATTTTAATAAGGATATATTTTTATTCTTACAAATAACAAATAACTTCGTGGTAGTTTACAAATAATTTATTTTGGATTAATTGAATTTGTTTAAATATATTTGAACAACTTGGTTTGAAATTTTGTTAAAAAGTTATTATTATGATTAACAAGATGATGTGTTTGTTTTCATGAGTAAAACTTAATTACGGATAACTTACTAAAACATAGTTTTGAAAATTTTCTTCGAAGCCATAGTACACAACACGAGAATGTTTGTGAGATAGTGTCGTACCATTTATTTTTATGTAAGATTAGATTTACAGCATTTTAAATTTCTCACGGTTAGCGTTAAGTTTATAAGTGGATTCGAGACTTCTAGAGTAGGGGCGAGCTTTCCGATTTATTATTCTGAAAGTTAAACACAAACCATTAATGACATGAGATTAGGGAGGTGAAAAGTTCTGGTTAGCTATCAGTGAGTTAAGCTGTATAAATTAATAGAAATGTATTAGTATGAACATTACATACTTTATGGAATTCCTTATGCCATCGAGTAAGTAATGTTGCTTCTAACACAATTATGTTAATTTATACAGATTATCTCACTAATTAATAACCAACCTTTTTCACTTCCATAATACTCCAATCCCTTAACCATAATATGTAAATTTATCCCAATATGTGTAAAAGTGTTGTTATTTTTAAATGATATTAAATCAGGCAGTTTACCAGTATCTATTAAATTTTAAAGATAATTTGTGTTGTTCTAGAAATCTTACTATGTACTATTATTAATATTAAAAGTGAATACTCTCTTTATGTAACATTCATTTGCATTTTTTTTTCGAAAGATTATTAATATAGAAGCTAGTAATATTTTATATTCCTATTTGTGTATTTATTAGTATATTACCAAAATTAATCAAAACAACTATAAATAAGAACACCATTTTCTCTGCTGGCGGCCGGGGTTCAATCCCAGGTCCCGGCACAGATTTATCTGATTTCCAAACCCTTCCTTCACCTCTGACAAGACATCTTGATGAATGTGGGGAATGCCAGGCCTCCACCGGGGCTCGGATTCCATGTTAAACTGTAGGTCCTTCATTTCATCTCACAATCACCCTACCATTACACATTAGCTTAAGTGCGTATAACCTGAACGGGTAGTAAGACGCAGTGCTAATAATAATAATAATAATAATAATAATAATAATAATAATAATAATGATATTATCTTTGATTGTAATATCTGAATAGTATAACTATTCAATCTTGAATAGTTGGTATCTACCAAATTTAACTTACAGTGACTGTTTTTGTGGTTTTGCAACACTTCAAAATAAACATATTCTTAAATTTATAAGATATACAGAGTAATGAAAGAGAGGTTTAAACTAATAATGGCTTGTGGAGGGTAATTTAATATTACGACCCTTAAGAATAAAGATAATCATTAAGATGATAATATGATAACTTTGAAATTAGACTTAAAATTGTGCGATAAAATTTAAATTATTTTTTGATTTAAAAATTTTTTAATATTAAACTAATAACTTATTTTTAAGAAATACTAAAAAAAATCAGTTATATTTTGTTCACATAAATATTGTCAAGTGTGGTTTATTGATGTATTAGAATTGGCACATTATGTATCAAATGTTTTTTTGTCACTGGGAACTCAGATATTCTATTGATTGGTAGATGGGTCTTAAAATGTGAATTTTTATCATTAGCATGTCTCTTGTTGTATATATTGTTTTAAAAGTAAAATGTTATTATCTAACATTTATTTATATATACAAAGTTTTAGAAACAAAAGTTAAATAACATTGAACAAAGAGAAAATGAATATTATAATATTGGCGTTCAGTGTAGCTGTGTTTGGTTTTTTTCCACGTTTTTTTCATTATGCTCAGTGATTCAACTAACAGTTCGAATTAAATTCTTTCTAACATTCAAGCTACTCTCATGTTTTCAATCATGAATTTACAACTACAAGAGTCATATTTCTCACCCAACCCATCGATAATAATGACAGGGTTCAGGGAAGTTTAATTATGCGAAGAGGCTCATAAGTGCTTTATTGTAGGGCAAACTAAACATTAAATACAATATGTAACAACTTTCTACTATAAAGATGATTTTATTTTTGGAAATTTTTAGAGAAACCACCTTCTATATTCTTGTCCTTGATTTTTGAATATAAGAACATTCAAACCTTCATTGCAGTTTGGGGGGTTCTCCTTGCACCTGGTGACAAATTTAAATCTTATGTCACACTGATAAATAGTTGATCTGAATGTTTTGGATATTTCTAACATAATCAAATTAATCAGCCCCCATTTATTAATACTAATTTTGCAATTCTACGTTCCAAGTAAATTAAATTTTCCAAATCCCCTAAGCATTAATTTTATGTCTATACCATCCCTTCCCTATTTCCTGAAGTCCCATTTAAATATTTAATATTAGTAGACTTTTATCATTATTTTTGGAGTGGTCCGATTACCTCTCTTCCCAATTTTAATTATATACCCATCCGAAAAGTTCTTACTTTAGAGCATCATATTACTCGGGGCATCAGTTTGAAATTTCCCATTTTTATATTTTTATGGTTATATGGAGAAACCCCCCTCTTCATCCATGCCGGATATTAGTTTTAGAGTTCATCTGGAAGTGACTTATAATTTTCAGATACTAACACACATCTTATCTCAGGTTACAGCGGAAAAATATATACTGTATCGATTTTGTAGCCATATATAATCGATAATTTATAGGCCTACCTACTACACCACCCAGAAGCTCTTATATGGATTAAAATGCTGACACATTTGCACACATGGAATTATAGTATAGACCATGGGACGGTACTTAACAGAGCCAGATTTTCAGCGTTTTTATTTAAAAAATTTTTAGTTTAATTCACTCTAATTGTATCCACCCTTGTGTAGTAACTAATAGAAAAATACTTTTATTTACAATCAAAGCCTGAATTTCTATGCTTCTATCGATTGAAGACTCAGTTTTATTAGGTTAGTTAATATTTTAGCCAACCTGTCGTAGACAGGCCTAAAACTAGTCTAAATATATCAATTAATTGGTAAGATTACATTGCAACACGGGGAACGAAACGGGGACCTTTTTTTAGTGCGCATATGCTCTTACCACTGAATTCAGTTCCTTCATTTGAAATGTATAGTGTATCCAGGGCTTTTATGGTGGTTCCTGACAGCTAGTAAAAGCTACCAGAGTCCAAATTATGTATATTTAAGCCAAACCATAATATCTGCTAAAACAAATGTTTAGTAGCTATCACTTAATTTTCAAGTTAAAACTTAGGTCTACAAAAGAAACATAATATAACAGTTTTATATTTGTTTTATTTATTGTTGACCTTGATTATTATGATGTTAGACCTAGTAACAATAATAATTTTTTCTACGATATTTAAAATTATTGAATTTCATTCTTTATTAGTTTCTTATAATAGTTTTTTTTTAATTTTAAATTAATATTTGTGAGTAATAGTATTATAAACATTATAAATGTGAAAAATCTGATCGGATAGTATAAACTTATTTTAACAATAATATTAATAATAATAATAATAATATTTAGCACCGCGTCTTACTACCCGTTCGGCTTATACGCATAAAGTAATAATTACGCTATTGGATTAGGAATTGGGAAGGTTGAATTAGAGGAAGTGAACCCGAATTAGCGTGGAGAGAGAGAGAGTTGAAAAACATTTACAAACACCCCCCTCCCGCCCCTAGTTCACCCAACAGAGATTCTAACCTCGATTTCTCTGTCCTCAGCAGTCGAGCTCAACACGACAAGTGCGTCAGCCAACTACGCCAATGAGGCGGGTTTATTTCAACACTATTGTTAAGAACACTACTACAAATAAGTAATATTTTTTATGAAATGGCTTGTACCTGTTGTACCTTTTTTCCATCGGGGTCACAATAACTTTTTCCACTTATCACTTTATGTCTTAGCCTAGTAATTATTTATTGAACAATAAGAAAGATTCATTAATTTATTTATTACACTTCACAGAGTTTTTTCAAATACTATAAAAACATCCTGTTACTTTAGATTTAGCTTAGTGGTTAAAACAATAAAATCTTGGGGGCAAGATATATATTTTATGGACAGATTAGGACAAGCAACATAAACATTACCCCTTCCATGATGGGCGTCACATGATGGCATTGTCACACAGAAGCGATTAAAATAGAGGCAAAACACCTTCTATTCTAGTAAAACCACTTGCAGCTGGTACAAAATTCCCCGACTTCTCTTTTACTGTGAGTCAATAGCTCTTACCTGTATTTTACATTCCTGCGATTCTTAGGTTTGGTTGAGATTGTTAAGTTAGGTTTAAAGTGAGTAGAAACTAGAAAAAGTTAGCAATATACTGTATAAACCTCGAACTATATAATATTTTCTTCTAAAATTGAATTAAATTGTAAATTTTTACAATTAATTTAAACAATAGTTTAGTTAGGAATAATGGTGGTTTCGAATTATCTAACTTCAAACAGGCCAGACCCTACTGTATATAAATTATATTTTTAGGCTCTCTAGTGTGATGCTATTTTTAATTTTGTCTCACCCCCTTAGAGAGAGAAGTATTGTGAATTTCAAAAATTCAAACTAGATATTTCAATAAAGGTCCACCTTTCAAGACCCCCGAAACCTCAAAGTGGTTTTAGCAATACCGTCTTTTTGTCTGTTTTTCTCTCTGACTAGAGCTGAAATAATTTTACCGTTAGGTTTAAAACTTGGTATATAGGGTGTTATAAGTTTACCCCGAACTTTTTTGGAATTAGATAAATAGCCGTAAAATCAAGGGTAGCTTACTTTAGGGCAAAATAGATAAAATATATTTTCTAAAAATCCACTCTAAAATTTCTATTAAATTTTGTATCCAGGCACCGTTTAACATTACAAACGAAATTACAGTTCTCGTTTTCCCGTTAAAATAACTTTAAGACCACTTTAGTAAAGTGGAAATTTACAATTTTGATAATATATGTGAGATACGAAATAAAATATCACTATAAGGCTGTAGTATTATTAAAATGAAATATATTTTAAATTGGGAAATATTTTTATAAAACCAATAGTTTCTAAGCTATAAGCAAACATATATTTTTAATGGGGTACTTACAAATTTAAAATTGTATGTTTTGCTCTTTGGTGAACAGAACTGATCCTCTTTTCTCAATGTATCTGTAGCATTGTATATTATTACAATATACCCTTTGATGGAATGTTTGTTTAAAAATGTATATCGTTTCGTTTCACAGATTTTACAAGTTTTCGTTAAGTATACCATTAATATTAGATTGTAATAAAGAAAAAAGTTAATATTTAGATTTTATTTATACTCGCTATGGTTGTTGGATAGTATAAGTAGCTCGTTTTCTTTGCATTTGGATGGCTGATGACGAGCAGGTCAGGGCTCGAACCTCAGCTAGGCACCCTGGAGGGTTTTTATAACTCATATAACATCTCGCTACTTATTAGTTAAGAAATTAATGATATTTTCTAAATTAAATGGAAAATTGGTAAATTCTGTCCATAAAAAAAATAGTAAGCACTGACAAAGGGGACTACTCGGGGTGGGGGAGACTTTGGAACCTTCCCTGGAATCATATATACGTATAGAAACATATTTCGCTAAAGGGGTACGCCCTCTATCCTAGAAAAAACTAGTTTTCTTCGCCCTTGAGAACTAAAGACGCGTATGACTTTATATTCATGCGTCAAGCCATGTTAGCTGTAGATGTCACTTAAATATAAGTAGGCCTATATTAATATATTATATAAATATGTATAAAATATATAAGTATGTATGTATATTATGATTCACTTATCTATTAAATAATACTAATTATAAAATACAATGTTATCAATGCTGACTGCTAAACAAAATTTGTATTTTCTAAAAGCTCCTTTCTACCAAAATCTTATTTTACTCAACATAAAACAAGTTAGGTTTCGCAACAGAGAATATTATACCCTCCATGTAAGCCACCCTTTCACCCTCCACCCATCCATCACAATGATTAACCCGAGTGGACAGATTGACCTACTGTGACCTTGAGCACGGTGTATGTTTTACCGGTCTCGTCTAAAAATCGTCTAGAAAAGTTTGAAAGGGTATTGAAAAATCAACTAAGATATTAATAATTCAACCAGTGAACGAACTTATTATTTTAACTATACAATTATATTGATCAACAAATACAATTTAAATGTAAATATTTAATCAACTATACCGTCCTTTTACTTTTTTTTTTAACACATTTCATCTGTTTGTTGAAACTGGTCCCCAAGTTAATGTCAGCCATTTTACTTTCATTTATCAATAGCAAGTATTGTGATTGTGAAAAATATTATGTGAATAAAAACCCCCCCAAAAAACGAGAATTTTATAATTATGACTGTTCTTGTGTCTGTCTGACTGCCCCTGGGAAATATTTCAAAATGGTTTGATGAATTTTGTTCGGATCTGATATTTCGAAACTACAGGGTTATACCAAATGATGGTTTGATTTTTTAATTTAACCCTTCAATTAAGACTAATTTTATGATGATTACATTTTTTGAATTCTATTTTTTTTGGAAATGGCTTAAACGATTTTGTTTAAAAAGCATATCTCAAATTTGTTTGGCATCAAAAATATCATTATATAGTTGGTGTTTTGTAAAAAATTCGTTGAAGGGTAAATTACTGTTTACTGATTTTTTAAAAACTTGAAATATTTAAGAAATTATCCTAAAGATTTGGTTGAACATGGTTATCTTGGCAATGTTTGATATAAAAATAAATACTTTATGATGTTTTTTAGGTTAAAAACTCCCTTTAGTTAATTAATTCATGAGTCATTTTTCAAGAATTGGAAATATTTTTAAAATTACCCTAATGGTATGGTTCTAAATGTGTATCTTGGGTGTGTTTGACATGACAAATAACCCTATCTACTTTGTTTTGAATAAAAATTTAATAAAAGGTATTTTACTGAGAAGGGATTTTTGAAAATTGGAATTATTTTGAAAGTTGCTAGAACGATTTTGCTTGAATAATTTTTCCATTGAGTATTTGTTATGAATATGAAACAAAGATTTATAATTATTTTAGAGATAATTTGGCTATATGTAATATATTACAAACTTTTTTAAATTAAAATATAAAAAAAATATTTTCAGTGTTTAGTTCAAAATTAATATCGGAAAACAATTTTACAAATCAATATTGCTTATGCATTACCTAAAATACATTAATTTAAGGGTAGCTTACTTAAATCGAATTATAGAAAGTTTAAATGTTTTTTGGGAATATACCTGGTTGATTGAATTCAAAATTAGAATCTATGAATAGTTTTTCATTTTAATAAGAATACATTTTTATTATTACAAATAACAAATAATTTCAGGGTAGCTTACAAATAATTTATTTTGGAATATTTGTATTTGTTTAAATATATTTGAACAATTTGGTTTGAAATTTTGATAAAAAGTGATTATAATGATTAACAAGATGATGTGTTTGTTTTCTTGAGTAAAACTTAATTACGGGTAGCTTACTAAAAACATAGTTTTGAAAATTTTCTTCGAAGCTATACTACACAAAAGGAGAAATTTTGTGCTAAATTGTTGTACCATTTTTTTTTATGTAAGATTAGTTTTACAAAATTTAAAATTTCTCATGGTTATTAAAAATATGTCGGGGAATATAATTATATTACTTATTTCTAATATATTGTGCTATAAGAGGGGTTTATATAACCATTAAATGTATATTTAGCTGTTGTTTCTGTTACTTTGTTACTGTGACTTTAAGCTTTCTCAAATTTATTACGTATCTATGGTCTTTCTTTATTTTGCCCGGTCTTCTTTAGTAAGGCCGTTGAAGTTTATACTACCTTTTGGAATATTTATTTGTTAGTGTATAGGAGAATAATGGTTTATTTTATCAAAATTATTCCTCAACTACTAATAAATAAATGACTTATCACAATAATACAATATCATACCCTTTAAATGACAGACATAGATTCAGCAAACAGAGATGATCAGTTTTCTAAACTTAAAATTATTTATTTACTATTTTAATACCTGATTTATTGAGCTTAACTTAACATCTATATTCATTGGTCTCCTACAAGCTCTTTTATTTCCATCCAACATACAATAAAATATAAACTGGTTGCCTATACTGATATTATGCTCTCTATCATCTTATGTTTTTCTTGTACCATCTGTATGCTCCCACGCTGTTCCTTTTAGATAATTATATCAAAAAGGAGCTACAATCTATTCTTTGTTGCAATTTCTGTGATATGTTAATTCATGGCGGAGTGGTATATCAGTCAGTCCACCCACTCCGGGGTTTCTTCTAGCTGTTCGAATAACAATACTAGTGGGTATGATTGAGGAAGATTAGAGAAAATATAGCCCCATTTGTGTAAAGTAAATTAGGAGAGCATTCATGTAAAATATCTCAGTACATACTTCAGAAACAAGTGATAATTTTATAAATAGTAATATTAATAAATTTAAATTCCGTACGTATTTGTTTGAAACATTTGTTCATTAGTTTGATTAATTTACATGCTTATAATAAAGTTTTTTTCCGTGATAACTGAATTTAATATTCTGTTACCTAATTTGGTGGCCACATGGTCTTAGGTGCGACTTTCATATTAGACTAGACTGCCAATGACAAGAAGATTGAGGTTCGAATATCGGTTGGATGTACTGAGGGTAATTAAACTTTCCCCCCCCCCCCC
>CABEEJ010003320.1:0-23996 GCA_901482245.1 Timema douglasi
CAGATAAATCTTTGCCGGGACCGAGGATCGAACCCCGGCCGCCAGCATAGATGTCTGACACCTTACCCCTAGACCGCCAGGTCACCGAGAGGGTGTAATAAGGTATACTGGATAGAATTAGCTCAATATATGGATAGGGTGTAATAAAGTGGACTGGGTAGAACTAGCTCAAAATAAGGATAGGCTGAAATGAAATTGACTAGACAGATTTTTTTTTATTTTTTATTTAGCAGCGCATCTTATTACACGTTCGGTTTATACACTTTACTGTATAGATCTAGCTCGAGATAAGGATAGGGTGTAATTAAATGGATATAACGTACTCAGGATAGGGAAATGTGGCATACTTTTGTATGTGAAGCAATGAGCTTACGAGTTCCTAATTCCTTAGAGTAAGTAAGTAAGAAATGAAATCATACTTTTAATATGCCGATCAAATAAGCATTCATTTTATAATACAAGATAAGCGTTCTACCTAAAAGAGTAAACGAAGGATAGGCGTACATGAAAAATGTGCTAATTTACCCATTGCTACTTTTGCTGTCCATTTTATCATTATGGTTTGAGACGTATCTCTTTACAATCATACATACCTTTTTATGGACTGTTTCTATCCATTATACAGGTTTTATGAAACTTTTAAAACTTCTCTTTGAAACTTATGTCATGTCGACATGTCATAATTTGAATTTTATTAATACGAACTACATTTTAGTAACAATTAATGGAACAGTAATCAATGAAATTGTTGTAAAATGCATTCATTGCCCACTAAAAATATTTACAAACACTAAGATAAAACTATTGTGAAAGGGGCATTATGAACAGAAGCATTATTTTTAATGTCATCATATAATTGCGCAGTACGCTTAGCGGCCCTAATGTAGCACATATGGCTCACTTGAAATTAAATCTTCCGCACTACATTGTGAATTATAATTATGTCCTTTATATTTTGAATAAAATAGAAAAACAATTTTTACAATGCTTATATTATATTGTTTGTTTGCAAAACTAAGACCATTCAGTAATGCAAGTTAATAAATAATAGCTTTACCTATTAGGCGCTAAGATGTAGAATATACTTTTTGTTTATGTATTTTGCGTAGGGATAATGCTTGTGTCACGTTCACTATATATATAGTTTAAAGATTTCAAAATTATTATACTAAAATTTTTATACTATTAATCTGACTTTTTACTTTCTATAGCCCCCTCAGAGTGACAGTGATTTCTCTCGTCAAAATAAATTGAACTCTAGATTTCGTTATTGTCTACGTTTCCTGACCCTCTGAATCCTAAAAATTGGTTTCCGCGAGGCCGTCTATCTATCCACCTGTATCTCTGCCTAGAGCCGAAACTATTTCACAGATTGGGCTCAAGCTTTGTATCTAGGGTTTCATAACCCCCCCCCACCCCCCAAGGTTTTTTTGAATGAGATATCCAACCATAAAATTAAGCGTAGTTTATTAAAGTGTAATAGAGAAAAAATATATTTTCTCAAAATCCGCTTTAACAATCTTTATTACATTTTTTAATCAGGCAATGTTTAATATTACAAACCAAATGGCAGATTTCATTTTCCCATCAAAATGAATTTAAGAGTAACGTAAATAAATGGAAATTTCCAATTTTGATCACATCCCCACAAATAATTGAGATAAGAAATAACATAATATAGTAAAATTGTACTTTAAAATAAAATATCTTTAATAAGGAATATTTTTTATAAAACTAATAGTTTCCAAGTTTTAAGCAAATATATTAAATATTTCACGCAATTCTTTGAAATCATAAATTGATCAGTATGCTCTCTGGTGGACAGAGAGAAATACATTCCTAATTTCTCAATGTTTCAATTACTATATATATTATCTCATTTATGCTCTATGTAGTGTTTCTGTAACATAGCATGTTATTTAGTTTTGCCTATAGTAAGAACTTTTAGTAAATACTCACGTTAAAATGTTTAAGATAAATTCATCATTGGAGAATATTGACGAAAAAAATTAATACTCAGATGGCATAGCAACATCCATATTAATAAAAATGTATAATAATGTCTGTATGTATATCTGTCCATGAGTTATTCTCAATTAGATAGAAATCTGGTGAAATGGTTGAGAAACTCAAAAGGTGTGCGAAACTTTCAAACTTTCGACAACACTACCGACCGCAATTCCACCGCACAGACAACTGACAAGCTCTGCCTAAGAATCGAGCCGCGCCCGCTAGAAGCCGCCATGTGCTCAAGCTATTCCAAAGAACTTGAGAAGAAAAGAGATGTCTGTCCCGCAAAGTGCCCCAACATTTCAATTGCTCGGAGAAATGAGTAGAAGCTCATTCTGCCACTCGCATTTCCCTCCCGGTGTATGATACTCTTTGGTTCCCTTCCTCCTTTTTCCCGTGTTCTTTGAATTTTGCAAATTTCAAATAAAACCAGCGTAGGAAAGCGTCTGGCACTCTTGGACATTGCTCGGACTTAATCGGATGAAGCCGAGGCTTCAACATTATTTAAAAAAATGTAAGCGTAAATTTCTTTTCGGCGTAAATATTTTTTATTGTTATTTTTCAAAATTCCTTTTTGGCAGGTTATTATTATTTATTAGTAACTGTTTGAATCTTATATAACTTAAATTTTTTCATGTTGTTTTTAAATGGTCAAATTTATTTATATCAGTCAAGTTTGTAGGGATAAATTTTGGGATATAACTATTGAGCTGATAGATAAAACAAAAGAGGATCTAAAATATAAATTTTGAATCTCGCCTTTTGATTATGCAGTTTAAATTTTTCTTGTCTACGTAAAGTTTAGGTTAGATGTTCTAATTAATTTTTCTTGCTTACTTTCCTGTATTGTTAATATTGTGATTGATAAATTTAGGGTAATATTATGATTTTAGGTTATTATGGGGTATATTAGAAATTTGTGGACGATGCTCATTTTGATTATGTTGAATAATAATGAGTAATAGAATGTAGATGTTAGATAGTCACATGATATAGGCCTATATAGATATATTAGAAACTTGTGGACGATGCTCATTTTGATTATGTTGAGCAATAATGAGTAATAGAATGCAGATGTTAGATAGTTACATGATATATAAATATATTAGATATATTAGAAACTTGTGGACGATGATTATTTTGATTATGTTGAATAATTATGAGTAATAGAATGCAGATGTTAGATAGTCACATGGTTCGTATAAGTATAATATAGAGTAGCTTCGTATGCAAAGTTCAGGTGAAAAATAAGAAGCTAAATGATTCTTTGTTGTAAATATTCTAAGAAATTGTTGTTAATTGAAAGTAAAGACAATCTTAACTTAAATTCTTCTAGATCATTGCAGATTGTGAATTTAATGAAGGAGTTACTATATACTTTTACATAATACTTGTAGCTTGTTAAATAAATATATATATATATTTATTTATTTAATTCTAATATTTATAATAAACATATACATGCACTTCTTGCAATTTATTTAATATTATGGTTAGTGAAAATACCCTTAGGTTTAGAAACTATCTCTGTCTAATCTTTCCTTAATTTCAAATATTATTATATTTATATTTCTGGAGACCGACCGTCATGTTCTTCCCGCACCTGGATTGAGTTGCGTGCCCTGGATTTCTGTTGTGCACCCAACATTCAAAACTATTACTCACACAACTCACTCCTATTGCTTTCGTTATCATATTAATTTATTTTTATGAGATTTGTATCCTTTTTGAAGGATTTTGAGATTTCAAGAGTACAAAAATAATAATGTGATTTATTTGATTATTTTAATTTGTCAACATGTTATTAGCAATTCAAAAGCAATGAGAAACTAGTATATAAATCCACGTGTCAAATCCAAAGAGAAATTGCAGTGAACCTTTTCGTAATTTTATTTCTTGTTTCGTAATCATATTAGTAAATAAAAAAGGGTTTTCTTAGATAATACAAATTACATAGGTTCAAAATGCTTATTTAATTTAAGATTACATAAACATACGTACCGGTATATATTCGGACAAATCAATGACTATTCTTATTAAAATACATCTTTAAAAGTATGAATGTTAGATAAAAGACAGACAGAAATAAGCTGGTGTAGTAAAAACTGAAAATGACATCCTCTCACGCATATTTTTTGTTTCATTTATATATTTGTTTATTCATCTGAGTCCAAGAAGATGTAAGAAGATTTCTTTAATATCTTCACAAAATACTTTGTCAGGAAACGTGTTAATCATATTCCCTGATGTTTTGACTGTGAAAACTTGGCTCACTGACTCCAAGATGTACAAAACACACTGACTTACAAGGCAGAAAGTGGGAAAACTTTAACTATAGTAAACCTCCACATCACTTCCTTAGACCATACAAGATAATATGTCTGAGATGAACAAGGAAGAAAAATTTCGCAGCAGCATGTATTTTTAACCTATTAGGGGATGCTTTCAGGTGATTCTTCAGCATGATCTTAGGAAATAATTCGGTCAGACATGTATTAAATACTCTCAGCTGTGGGAGGAGCTTACACTTATTATGTAAAATAATAATATACACTAGATCAACAGTAAATTCTTTATTGGCTAATGCAAGTGTGTGATGAAAAAATGAAAAAATGCAGTGTAAATATCATAGAAGGCCCAAAGGAAATATTGATATACAACTCGGAAGTTATTGAAACATTTGGAAAAAGACTGTGCCCAGCTAATATCTTGTTTGGGTATTTTGTGTGTGCGAAGTAACAAAGCTGCACAAATAAATGAGGAGGTATTTAGTTTTTTAAAAGGAAGGGTCCATTGTTACATTATTGCGAGCTCAGTCGACTCTAGTGATGGTAGTGGTAATAATCCACGCAACAATAATTTTAACAGGCTTATCTCTAGTGTATGTATATTTTACACACACACACACACACACACACACACACACACACACACCCGTGTCGGGTTTGCTGGGTCCCGCATCGGGTGCCTCCACAGGTGGCGGATAGCGGAATGCCCGGTAGATATGTCGGGTACCGAGGAAATTAAATACTCGGGGTGGACCAAAACCCAGCTAGGGGAAGAGAGCCCAAATAAAAAACTAATGATGGAGAGCTTAGGTACGAAATTAAAGTTTATGGCGTAGAGTAGGAATACCTCAGTACCGGCGTCCGACGGGAGTGTAAAGACGGGCTCCGGGATGTCGTCATCCAACGACCGTCACATCGAACAGGTTGACCACTTGGCCTCATCTGCTATAATTGGAATGAAGGAGGAGCACGACGAGCGCTTAATCAAGAGGCAAACCATATGGGAGCGGCACGAACAGCTGATCGCTAAGCTGCTGAAGCACCTACAGGGTAGGAGAAACGTCAACAGTGAGACGCACTCCCTTGTGCATAGCCTTGCTAGATCATTAAGGATGATGCGGAAGCTGGACGAGGAAGTCCTGGAGCCCTTGGCCCCTCAGCATACTTTGGACAGAATTTCTCAGACTTCACCATCGTTGAGAAGGAAGGACTCGGAAATGGCTACGTAAAGTATAGATCTGACGCCGAAGTCGATGATGTCGATGAGGAGCGGCGGAAAACGGAAAGAGTGAACCCCGATCTCGGTGGAAACAAAGAAGGCAAAAAAAAAGAAAGAAAAAAAAACAGCGCGATGACTCGACGGAGTTTCGGCAAACATACGAACTTGCGGAAGACCAAGCTCCTGGCTGGAAGGAAGTGCGAAAAAAGATTAGAAAGAAGCAACTCGAGAAGCAGCGGGCATCGTTGATAGTATTATCTAACGCTCTGGTGATCCGAGCTAATGAAGGCAAATCCTACGCTGACATTCTCCGGAAAGTCAAGCAAGATGTCTCCGAGGAAAAGATCGGAGATAGCATTCAGAATATTCGCAGGGCAAACACTGGTCAGCTTCTGATTGTCCTCAACAAGAAGAGTGGTGCCAGGACTGATGAACTGTGGAGGCTGATAGCAGACGCTCTCAAAGAAGATGCGGAGGTCTTGATCAAGGTGCAGGAAGTCGACCTTGATATCAGGGACATCGAGGAGACTGCCACAAAGAGGGAAGTTGCAGACGCATCCCAAAAAGCGGCAGGTGAGAGCGGTGAGATAACAGCAGTTAAATCACTGCGAAGACCGTATGGGGAAACCCAGAGAGCGGCCGTTAGGATTTAAGCGGAAATTGCTTGGAGGATCATCGGTGAGGAGGGAAAGATTCATATTGGATGGGTGCGATGCCACATCAAAGAGGTGAGAAGACCCATAAAGTGCTTCAAGTGTTGGCACTTTGGACACCTCGCCTTCAGATGCATGAGTGAGGTTGACAGATCCAGGCACTGCATTGGGTGCGGTGGGAACGGCCACAAAGTTGCCGAATGAACAAAGGATGCGCGCTATATCCTGTGCACGAAAAAACGGAATGAGGTGAACTACGACCACGTAGTCGGTAGCATCAGGTGCGCAGTCTTTAAGGAGGCACTTCAGGCGCTAACCTCTAATCGTCGATGAGAGTACTTCAGCCCAACCTCAATCATTGTGAGGCGGCACAGGACCTGCTCATGCAGACTGTACGAGTGCTGAAGCCAGATCTTTTGGTCATTTCGGAACCGTATAGGCAACTCAGCACTCAACCTTGGGTGTCTGACTCTACCGGAAAAGCTGTAATCTGGTCCTGCGGTGAATTACCTTTCTAGGACGTTATTAACAGCACAGAGAAGGGCTTTGTCAGAGCTAATCTGAGAACTATCAATTTCTACAGCTGTTATGCTCCGCTTTGCCTATCTCTCGATGAATTCACCGACTTCTTTGACAGGCTGGTCGAAGACGCGAAAGAGCACTTCCCCGTGGCAATTGCGGCAGACTTTAACGTTTGGGAAGTTGACTGGGGGAGTAAGGAGACAAATTCATAAGGTCGAGTGCTACTTGAAGCAATGTCCTGTCTGGATGTCGTCTTAATGAATAGCGGTGGTGAACCGACATTCATGAGAGGAGAAAGGAGCTCTATTGTGTACCTTACGTTTGTAAGCACCAGTCTTGGAAGAAGGAATAGCTCGTGGAAGGTAACTTATGTCTACAACTATAGCGATCATCGGCTGATCTCCTGGGAGGTATCGGTCGACCGGGAAAGTTCCGGACCGGCACCAAAGAAGAAAAACTCACTTGGATTGGAAGACCAGAATGTTTGACCCAAACCTGTTCCACACAGAACTCGATGATGGACAGTTCGGAGAGGGTAGCGCCACGCAAAGAGTAGTGGAGGTTATGAGGCGGGTCACCGAGGGCTGCGATGCCACGATGCCTCGAAAGCGCTCCACAAACCAGCGTCCCCAGATGTATTGGTGGAACCACATTGTTGCTTCGCTCCACCAGGCGTGTATTCGCGCAAGGAGACTATCCCAATGTGGTCGAGAGAAACCAAATTCCGATCAGCTGGAGGCGTAGCACAAGGCGTCACGTTGGCGGCTTGCCAAAGCCATCAAGGGCAGTAAGAGACAGTGCTGGGATGAGCTCCTGGTAGAGGTGGAAGGTGATCCATGAGAGAGGCCATATAAGGTGCTCATGAGCTGGCTGAAGAGTCAGCCGATGCCCCCACCAACGTGGCCAGACTTACTGAGTAAAATCGTCTCAGCGCTCTTTCCGCAGCAGCCCAAATGCGACCACCACATCGAGCAGGATAAGGAGGATACGATCCCACTGGTGACAGCCGAAGAGCTGAATAGAGCGTGCGCGAAAGTAGGAAACACGAAGGCCCCAGGGCTGGACGGTATCCCCGACGTCGCGCTCAAGGAAGCCATTAAAGCAGTGCCAGGAATGTTCCTGGACATGTATAACACATGTCTCCAGGAGGGCATCTTCCCTACAAAAGTGGAAGCAACAGAGACTGGTGCTCCTCCCCAAGGGGAAGAAACCGCTGGGTGAACCTTCATTTTACCGTCCACTCTGCATGCTTGATACAGCTGACAAAGTCCTGGAACGAATAAACCACGGGAGAATCGAGAAAGTAACTGAGAAAAATTATCAGATAAGCAGTATGGTTTCCGCAAAGGGCGCTCGACGCTCGACGCTATTGACCTGGTGGTGAAACTTGCAAGGGGCGCGATCTCCAGTGACAGGTGGAAGAACGGTGAGAAGCAGTATTGTCTAGTAGCAATGCTTGATGTCAAGAACGCCTTCAATTCAGCCAGGTGGGACTGAACCACGAGGGCACTAGCGGAGATGGATGTTCCAGGATACCTGCAGAAGATGGTAGCTATCTACTTCACTGAGAGGGTCCTCAAGTACGACACGGAGTACGGTCCACAAGAGTATCGGGTAACTGGGGAGTACCTCAGGGCTCGGTTCTTGGGCCTCTCTTGTGGAACATCATGTATGATGGACTCCTGAAGCTCGTGCTACCAAGAGCAGTGACACCCATGGCCTTTGCCGATGACGTCGCTCTTGTCATTGTAGGAAAAAACCTGGAGGACATCAGCAACCTCTTCAAGCTCTTATTCACGAGGATTCACTGGTGGATAGAGTTGGTTGGTCTGAAGCTGGCAGAACACAAAACCGAGACAGTATTGATCACCAGCAGGAAGAAGCTTGAGACGATCTCACTGCATGCAGGTATACATGAGATCACATCCCAGCCGTGCATTTGGTATTTGAGGGTGATGCTCGACTCGAGATTCAACTTTAATTAGCCGGTGGAGTATGCCAGTGCCAAGGCGTCTGGGGTTGGGGCTGTTCTATCACGGCTCATGCCCAATGTGGGAGGCCCCAAATAGGGAAGGAGAGCACTCCTTTCATCAGTCGTCACGTCAGTCCTCACGTATGGCATTTCTATATGGGCCGATGTACTGACGCTCCAGAAGTCACATCGTAAAGTGGCACCAGCCTACCGACTGAGCGCTTTACGAATAGCAAGTGCGTTCCGCACGGTATCAGAAGATGCCATGTGCGTTATCGCCGGAGTGTTGCCGATTGGGGTCTTGGTGGAAGAGCGGAAGACTCTGCATCGTCGCAAAGATCTAACATCGCTGAGCATAGAGGAGTTGAAGAGGCAGGAGCGACGAAGCTGTCTCCAACGCTGGCAGCGGCTGTGGGATGCCTCTACCAAGGGGAGATGGACTTACTAATTGATTCCCGAAGTGGATAGGTGGTACAATCGCAGCCAAGGAGCTGTCAATTACTACTTGACACAGATGATCTCGGGACACGTGTGTTTTCGGACATACCTATACAAGTTTAAGTATAAGGATTCCCCGGAGTGCCCCACCTATAGCGGAGTACAGGAGAATGCCGAGCACGTGTTCTTCACGTGTCTTCGGTATGATACCCAGCGTGAAATACTGGAGGTCACAGTGGAGGGAAAGATTACGCCTGAAAACTTAGGGGATATGATGCTGTCGTCAGAAGCAGCGTGGGAGGCGACAAGCACGTTCGCGACGGAAGTCCTCAAGGGTCTACGCCACGAAGAGCAAGAGAGGAGAAAAATAGAATCAGAAGGAAAGAGCCTAAAACATCCCTAATCCCGCCGTCAACACCTAGGCGAGAAAGGGAAAGTAGTAGAGGCAAATCACAAAAGGAAGAGCAGAACAATAGCTAATACCTCCCTTCGTGAAGTAATACCTAACGGTGTTTCCGTGGGGGAGTAACAGAGGCGAGGAGAAGAGGGTCAGGTTTTTTAGTCGGTATGGGTTTGGTCAAGCCTAAGCACGCCACAAATTTTTGGCGGCTTGTGGGCACTCTAACATCCAAACCGAGTCCAACACACTGTGCGTAAAAGCATTCCCCCCCTAAAAACACACACACATACGCATACAAACACACACATATACATACATACATACACACACATACATACACACATACACACATACACACATATACACGCATATACACATACACACATACACATACATACACACGTACACACACACATACATACACACATACATACATATATACATACATACACATATGCATACATACATACCCTGGTTTGTACACTTCCCTTTATTTGATATTATAAAGGAGGCTACATTGCGATATTATTATCTGAGGTGATAGTAGCCCCTAGGTATTTGAAACGTTCTTCTTTTTGAAATTATATGAGTCTATTGTCACATTTTTCCTTATTCTATCCACACACACACACACAACACACACACACACACACACACACACACACACGCACACACACACACACACACTTGCTTAGGCATATCAATATTTTGTTTTTTCTTGATTTATCTTTAGATCCATTTCACTTGCCTCTGTTTCTATTTTGTTGATAATTTATTTTACCGTCACTACGGTGTTTAAACGAAGACAATGCCTTATGAATTTGATAACATTAGTTTTGGCCGTTTGGTTGTCATAGTCTGCTTACATTTGTGCTAATCTTACTGCCTTTTCTAGAATGATATTGAAAAGTAGGGTTGATAGAGCGTCCCCCTGTTTAAGGTCACCATTTAGAGTACACGACTCTAAGAGCTTATTATCCACTCGTAATTTGGGTCTGGAGTCATTTACTCATATTTTAACCAGTCATATAAGCTTTCTTGATATTAAAAGTTCCACCATTGTATTCCAAATTTGCTCCCTTTACACGCAGTCATAAGCTTGTCGGAAATCAATAAAGACATTATGGATGAATCTATTGAGTGCCCATCCTTTCTCGAGTAGTTGTCTTGGAATGAAGAGCTGATCGATGGTTGTCCTATTTTTTCTGAAACTCGCTTGATAATCCCCTGAGAAATGTTCCTCGAATGGAGTCAGCCTATCGAGTAGGGTATTCGATAGTAGTCTATTTAATACGTGCTGTTTGTTAGTGAGATTCTTTCAAAAAGGCGAGAGCGGCGTATTAATTAAGGGTTTATTAAAGTAGTCAAAATTGTCTTTCAAATAGGGGGCGGGATTGTAGATATCTTCAAAATTACTGTTTCGGACTTGCAAATTGGAATTTGTTAATATGGGCAGAATTTGTAGACTGTCTTTGGGGATATGCTGTTATTACGTATTAATATAATTGAACGCTATGGGGAACCATGCTAATTGTTCTCATCAGAACTTGATATCTATTTTTACTGCAAGTGTCTGACCTTTTGGTTTAATATTAACCACCCTCTCATCAATTTCATTTGGGTTTTTGTGGAATATTAGCCTTTAAGACAGATATGGTGTCCTTTATTTGAGCAGAGGTTTGCACGCCTTGATTGTTGGGGCGCGTCACCCCTAAAGTAATTATATGGGTAATTAACTCCCACTAAGTGTATGGTTAGACACGACGCTTCCTATTATCACGGTTCCATTTTCTTAATGTCGCACGTCAATCATGGTAGTTATAAGGTCCTATTTTTGAGTTATGCCTTGGAGATTGACGTCTTAATTAAAATATTCGCCTTGGGAAGTTCCAGTTAAAATTTATATTTACATTAGTTGTTACGTAAAGTCCTGACTGGATATTCATGTCATAGGCCTGACGAAGTTTATATGTTGCCAGAACCTACCTTTTTGATAGTAATGTTTTAGTTAGATCCTTTATAATATTTGTTTATGGTAACGGAGTTTCTGAATCCGAACCCTCGGACTTACGTAGGATGACCGTAGTAAAGGCAGGGTGGTTTGCCGATGTTATTGTTTCAAATTTTAATCTTTCTAGTCTATTTCACCTTTAGTGAAATTTGTTGAATTAGGTTAATGATTAAAATTCTAATGTTTCTTGTCAATTTCACAATAAGTGAAATAAAATGTTTAATCATGTCATTGTTTCAAATTCTAATGTTTCTAATCAATTTCACCTTTAGTGAAATTCTATGTCATATCATGAAAATGTTTATAATTTAAACGTTAAGGACTAAACATCTCTTATGAATAGTTATGGGTGATAATAATGTTTGCGATATGGGAAACCTACTCTAGCGATGTGTTATGATACATATCGATGCCTATACCTTTTTACGTCATTCCTTATATGATTATTTTGGTAATCAATCATTTTAATACTTCTATATTTGAATAAAAAATAAACTACTGTTAATCTCGTTTAACCTTCCTGACTATTATTTCTGGGACTTAAAGGTGGTTACACTGTCTACTTTTTTGTGGGTAGGGATTATAATACTTTCTTGCCATCTCGAGGTATTTTCTCTTCCCTCTAGATAAGAGTGATTAGTTTATACAGTTGTCCACGCAGGGCTCCTCCTCCATATTCACGAAATACTGGCTGTATATTGTCAGAGCCTGGTGCATAGAGTTTTTCAAATTGTTTACTGCCTTTATGGTGTCTTATAACAGTGGCTCGTCTACCTGCAAGTCCACTGTTATATATAGGCCCAAGGTATCCCTTTGTTTTTTCTCCCGACTTACGTTCTACAGGTTTTCAAAATACTTTTTCCAGACTTCGGATTCATTAACAATTAGGTCGAACACATTTTAGAAAACGTTATAATTATAAAATGAATACCTGCCGTATCATTCTGAAGTACAGAGGCACAACTAGGTCTGAAATCTTTCTTGTAATTTGAAATTATCTGGTAAGAAAGAGTCTCTGAGCTCAGCCTCTTTAGTTCAATCATATAATATTGTTGACGCTCATACGCCCACTTCTTCTTCTTTATGAGCTTTATATTTTGATCGCAGGTTTTTCATATCTTTCTCTCTTTTCACTCTTCGTGTTATAGTAAAGTCCTTTTTGCTAATTGCTGTTTACGTTGCTGCTCTTGTCAATATTCATCAAACTACTTTTTTCTTCTATTACTTTCACTCTTCACAAGAACTATTTCATTTTATCCATTGTTTTCAACCGTTCTTTGACATAGTTTTTAGTCTTTGTCCTAACTCTCGTTCGTACCTTTGCTGTTCTTCCCCGTTCCAGAGATTTTCTATATTCCATTGTGCGATTGCTTTTGTCCTACCAAGTTTCCGTGTCGATATTCTAACTCTAACTTTCCCTCTCCCTGGATATATTTGTCTGTGTCTCCATCTATTCCTCTAGGGCTTCGGATGTCAAGCACATTACCTCCATGTCTAGAACGGACAGATGACTTGATCTACTCGTTGGATACCCACTACCCAGGTCGGTTTGTGGATGTATTGTGCTGATACATAGTGAACTTTATTAACATTTTATTGCCCTTTATTATTTGAGAAATATTGTAAATTGTATTGGTGAAGACAAACCGTAATAGCTCGGGATAAATATTTAGCTTGTAGCACATACGAGTGGTGTGGTTTAAACCTGTACAGTTTTTACAAATAATGTATATCGTGGAAACTAACATTAATATATAAAAGTGGTTTTCAATCTCTATTTTGTCATGGATCCCTGTGAGAATCCCAATAAAAATGCATGGAAATTACTCAGACAAAAATTTGCATTCAATTTATTGTATTGCAGTCGAACTTTGTCACATTCATTCATATGAACATAATGTATACACAATATTTACAATTAATAATGTGTCTCACTTTCCTTTTTCATGAAAAAATTAGAGGTCAAACCCAGAAGAAAAGTTAAATGAATCCAAACCATGCAACTAAAAAGTGAATTTTAATTCTGTTCAAAAGTAAAAGTCAATATTATATAGCTTGAATAAATGGTTAAAAATACGGATTAGTTTTTGACAGTGCAACGTGCATGTTATCTTTGAAATCCATTCTATTTCGATTTTTGGTTTTTGTGGCAACAGGTTCTGAAAACCTGCCTCACCTAACTGTGTTAGCAAACTGAATCAGAGCTCTCATAGAAAAACAAACAAATACTTCTCTGGCAAATCGATACTTATTGCTATTAAACAATTTTGAGACCATAATAATGACAAAGTAGGTTCGTTAAACTCTGAAACCCTTAGGCCCATTCATGTACCCCAGTTTAAAAATCCCTGATATATATTGTAGCATGTTCTGGTAGTATTTATATTTTAAGAATAAAATATACGAAGCCATTATTAGTGTTTTTAGAGAGGAATTCTTCATCTGGGTATCATATTCTGAAAAATTAAAAATGACACTCGGACAAGGGAATAGAAAGCCAAAGGTCCCAGATTCGATTCCCTTGTCCAGGTATCATTTTTAAATTTTCAGAATATTTATATTTTAGCAAGTACGTACTATTAATACAACTTGTAACATATACAACTTCTGAAATCAGTATCTTGATGTTACATTGTCCATTTCTAACTAATCAAATCCCACTATTTCCTTGGTACATGTTGAGTAGAACTACAGCAATGAACAGAATTCGGTCGTTTCCAGGAATTTTATTTAAAACCGGACTTGTTGACCCGAGTCAGATCAAACATGCTAGGGTTGACAGTTTGATTGCTTTTGTTTGCCCTGATTCAATAGAATGTAGGCAGAGCTTGTCTCCCACCACACAACCAGACACACTCCTCCCTAAACATTTGAAGAATGTGTGAACAACTTTACAATTGCACTAGGGAAAAAAATACTACTGTAGAACACTAGATTGTTTAGGTGTGTTCCTGGTAAATGTTGAAATAAAAGTAAAATTGAATGTAGAAAATGCAAAATAAGGTTCAATAAAGCTTTTTGAAATCTTCCTTTGGGCGTGTATTGATTGCTACATCATAAATATCAAAACTACTTTAATAACATATTTTGGATTCAAAACTAAAGTATGCCTAAATATCTAAACTAAATTTATATTCTTTTTGTGTTATCTAAATATAATTTAAATCCTCCACGGTGGCCGAATAGTCTAAGGCAGGGATGACAAATTTATGGCTTGGGTGGCGCGCCAACAGGAAATACTAAACATTAGAGACAACTTTTCTCAAAATGGTATAGTTTTTTAAGGTAAATATTATTTGGACACCTATGTTATTCAATGAAATGTCATGTGAAGCCAACACCAAGAAATCATCTCAGCTCGTACTTAAGTGCACCTTGTGTGCTGTGGAAGACAATAATTCACCCCCCGAACATAAATATATTGGCTAACAAAATGCAACTTGTTTCAAACTAATATGGAATAGATTACGTAGGTCTCTGATTCTAATATAATATATCGATTGATTGTATGTTTTTCAGTGAAGGGGTTATTTTCAATTTTTTTATAAGTTATTGAAATTAATATTATTAAAGATAATATTAAGATAATTTAATAACTTTTTCCTTATTTAAAATAAAATAATCATTAAAATCTTTACAATTTTATTTGAGCTATTCATTTTATTATATAATTCTAGTATTGAACAAGTTTTTATTTTTAAATACTAGAGAAGAGGTGGCAAGCTAGATTAGTTAAAAATTCGGCGGGTCCTTAAGTGGAACATTGGTAGGATTAGTGCTACCATCCCTGGTCTCGCATTAGACTGAACTGACGATGACGGGGAGATTGAGGTTCGAATCTCGGTCAAGTGTACTGAGGTGTTTCTTTTTAAATAGTGTCTCTCTCTTTCTCCACCCAAATGCGGGTATATTTCCTCTAAATTAAGCGTTCCTAATTACAAACAAACTATCTTTAATAGTACATGAGTGTATAGCTCAGATGGTTAGTAAGGTGCGGTGATAATAATAATAATAATAATAATAATAATAATAATAATAACAATAAAGTAGTTTAGGCTATAGGTCTACCAGACCCTTTGTTTGCCCAAACATCCAGTTTATTAATAGTTGTCTCCATCTTTCATAGCATAATCTCCTCTGGCTTATTCCTTGGTGCACTTATTTGAAGACTGTCAGATTACAAAGTGTTTCACGCAATAGGATGCTGTCGACCTCTTAACTTGGCTCAGAGGACAGATAGGACGTTTATCTGCCTAGGTGTCGCTAAAATCCTAATCCAAGTATATTAAGCATCTTGTGATATACGATTTGGAAGAAAATATGTCAGAATTATTTAGTTAGTGATTTTTAATTTTTTTAAATATTTAATCTTTAAAAAGTATTTGGTTTAATTTTTAAATAGTATCTACACTAATGTAACACTTTTATTTTGCACACAATGATTGATCGTTTACATTAGATGTGTATAAATCTCCTGATTGTATTATTATTATTATTATTAGCACCGCGTCTTACTACCCGTTCGGTTTATACGCACTTACGGTATTGTGTAATGGTAGGGTAATTGTGAGATGAAATGAAGGACCTACAGTTTAACGTGGAATCCGAACCACGGTGGAGGCCTGGCATTCCTCACATTCCTGATTGTATTAGAATCTCCCAAATTTCCCAGGGGTGAGTTCTGCTCTTTCCCAACTTATCTCTGGTGGTTGGACTTCTCTGGCTCACAAGTACTCATTGCGACGCTAGTGTTGTTTCCTGCTTATTTTTTTAAAAGAAAAACCTCATCTTTAACATTTAAAAATGGATTAAATTACATTATTTTTAGTCATATATAAGTCATGTTCTTTTTATTTTGTTTTTATCTAATTTTGTAGCTTACACAATGTCATTATTAAAAATTAATTTGGTTTACTAGCCTAACTCTAATCGTTAAATTTTTTTATTTAAACGAATTGATCGTTGCAAATATAGTTTTGAAATGTCTATTGCATGGAATTTCTTGTTATAATCATACAACTGCAGATACAACACATAACATAATATGCCAGGCCAAGATGGTGTCAGATTACCTAAGTAAGCTGTAGAGGGCTAAGTGAAAAACAATATTAGTCTTCGCTATCTTTGTCAAAAAATAAAAGTTGGAGTTCTACCTTTTTTTTCGTAATCATTTTAAACGTAGCTCAAGCTAGCACACCACATTTCCCTAATTTAATTTTTTTGTTCAGTTTTTACTCTTCCCGAACATAAATATGTGTACTGTAAGATCAGGCCATTTAATATAATTAATTAATTAATGTATTTGATTAATGTAATTTAATGCTTAACTTGAGCTCTCCCTATTCCGTAACCTGTAGAATACTTGAGTTCAAGCTGGCCCACCACATTAAAAAATCAATAAAAAAATCACTGTAACAAAATTCTCTTGGTTCCATTCGTTTGTTTTCCGTTTGTGCTCATACGTGTCTGAGCATGAACATTTTGTACTCCTAATGAGATATTTTATAAAGCTATTAATACAAACAGAATTAAAGCCGACCCTTTAGATGTTTTGAAAAATGATTAATTTTACAGTACGTATTGCCATATCCGAGTATATAATAACAAGTAGAGAACAAATAACAATAGAATGATAGAAACAGATATTTTTCTATTTTATTTTTAATATATACAGTTTTGAATTAAAACCAAGTTTTTTATTGAATGTTCTAAAAAATGTAAGAAGTTTTAGCATAAATATTATTTTTCGGGCAAATATAAGCTCAAATAGAGCACAATTGAATTATCTAAATATAATTTTTTTCCTTTGTGTTTAAAAATATGTAGAATAACTTCAGTTTTCTACGTGTTACGGAATAGGGAGGGATCAAGTTGGCCAGCCACATTAAATATTCTCTAGAATGCCTAGCTTTATTACACATATGTTATTGTTTGGGCACATATGAGCACATACGGAGTACAAATTCTTCAACAATTAAAATTGGGAACTGTGGTGGATTACTACAAGCTACGTTAATTTGGAGTTTGAGAAATATTATACTGTATGTATTTGTTTTTTGTTATTAGATGCTTTAATTCTTTACTAAGTGCCAAATATTATTAATTTTCTTTATGAATAAATGAAGATGTGTGTTTAACTTATCTGACAGTCAGTACATTGAACATTTAAAGTATCTATATTATAGAATAAGAAACATTACTGACAAATTATCTTAGTTTTTATTATGTGTTGTCGTCAACCCCGATTTGACTATGGGAGGTTGGGGCAGCAGATCGTTCGTCGGTGGAACTATATTCCGCGGATGGGTGGCCGGCCACGGTTGAGTAACCCGGGTGGGCTTTGCGGAGGTTCTCTTCCTTCTGTCGACGGGCTTGCTCCTTTTTTCCCGAACGGCTGGTGTATCCCTTGTTAGGGCCCATTGGAGGGAGGATACGGGGGGAGAGAAGGGGCAGAAGGGCAGGTTCGACGAGTTTCCACGGTGAACCGGATAGGAAGGGTGGTTCGGCGAGTTACCGCGGTGAACCGGATAGGAAGGATGGTTCGGCGAGTTACCGCGGTGAACCGGATAGGCAGGGTGGTTCGGCGGGTTACCGCGGTGAACCGGGTAGGAAGGGTGGTTCGGCGAGTTACCGCGGTGAACCGGATAGGAAGGGTGATTCGGCGGGTTACCATGGTGAACCGGATAGGCAGGGTGGTTCGGCGAGTTACCGCAGTGAACCGGATAAGCAGGGTGGTTCGGCGAGTTACCGCGGTGAACCGGATAGGAAGGATGGTTCGGCGGGTTACCACGGTGAACCGGATAGGCAGGGTGGTTCGGCGGGCTACCGCGGTGAACCGGATAGACAGGGTGGTTCGGCGGGTTACCGCAGTGAACCGGGTAGGAAGGGTGGTTCGGCGAGTTACCGCGGTGAACCGGATAGGAAGGGTGATTCGGCGGGTTACCATGGTGAACCGGATAGGCAGGGTGGTTCGGCGAGTTACCGCAGTGAACCGGATAAGCAGGGTGGTTCGGCGAGTTACCGCGGTGAACCGGATAGGAAGGATGGTTAATGGTGGGCAGCTGAATTACGAAGAAACACAAACTGTTGACGATGGTTTATTACTCGAGAGGTGACTCAGCGTGGAGCTGGGCTACCGGTGACTGATGCCAGCCAGCGGTCTGTCTGCTCCTTTTATCCCCCCCAGAGAGGTGGTTCGGGAGCGCTCGGCTTGTCACCGAGCGGCCACGAAGCAAGAGAGGGGAATGTTTAGCTAGAGATTGTGAACATTGAAGGGGGAGAGAGGGGTAGAGCATGACTGGCCGCTTTCTGGAATGCAAGAGCGTTACATTGATAAATAAGGAGTAGAGGGGTGGTAACAGTGTTTTGGTTGTGTCGTTATTAATTATTGTTATATATTTAATTACACTGACTGACTGTGACGCAGGATCTCAGAGCAGAAATATTTGTTTTCATGTATCCACCACAAAGCCTTTGGACGGTGAGTGACCGAGCATAATAAGGGTGACTAATGTAATAAATGTAAACCTATTGGTCTGAGCAGTAATTCGCAACCTTCTTGTACCATAGGGCACGTTCAAGACAACGCTAGTGCACCTTTTTACTTTTTCAAGCCAAATTTACAGTTGAACAAAATAATAATGCTCATTGAAGTATATACACACAAAAATATTTAAAAAAAGTGTGAGGTATATATAAAAACAATTGTTAACATTCAAAATAAAAAGCACAAATAATACACATACCCAAACATAAACTTAGACAAATTTAGTTAACATGAAATATGTTTTAATCAAACCAAGCTATTGTGGCGCTACCCTCAGTTGTCTGCAATACTAATCTAGGTTTGAGTCTATTATAGAAATTATCCACTTTGGTGGCCGCGTGGTCTAACGCGCTACTCTCGCAGTAGACTAGACTGCTGATAACGAGGAGAACGGGGTTAGATGGTTTTTCCAAAATAGTTTTCCACTCTCCCTCCACGTAAATGCAGGTACACTTCATACTAATATAAAAGCCCTAATTCATAAAACCACTAGCGTAGTTAGTACTTAAGCGTATAACCCGAACGGGTAGTAAGACGGTGTGCTAACAAATTATAGAAATGGGTTTTTCTAAGGTTTTGACTTTGGAATTATATTAAAAACCTTATTGGCCAATTTTATAAAAAAAATAATATTCAAAAGCATATCAGTTGTGTTCAAGCAATGGCGGGCACTAGCAAAAGGTTTGACGCGTGGGAAATATGGTGCCCATACAGCCCGTGGGCATAGGGTTGAGGAACCCTGGTATAGAGATTATGAAAGAACACTTTTTTTGGGAAAATGATTCCGAGTATACCCAGACAGGATTCAAACTCATGTCAGAGTGAGATCAAAGCTCTACATGGTGCAGCTGAGTTGTTTCTGACAGTGACGTGTGTAAAAAATGGATTTTTTTTTTGCTTCCCCCTGGAGATTTTTTAAATCAGATGAAACTTTACAATAAACCAAAGTAAAACCCCCATTGATGTTAATATGGTCTAACGCCTCACTCTTGTATTAATATGGATTTCTGGTGATAGAAATATCAGGGCTCAAATCACGGTCAGTTGTAGTGAGGGCAGTTTTCATAAATCGTTCCCCACTCTTTCTTCTCACAAATGTGGGTGCATTTCCTCCAAAATAATACCTTCCTCAACAATTTTACATTACTGTACATGATCGTATAGCTCAAACGTACCCGCCTTGGTGGCGTAGTTAGCTAATGAGCTAGTTTTGTGATGAGCTAGACTTCCGAGGACGGGGAGATCGAGGTTCGAATCTCAGTCGTGTGAACTGGGGTGGTTTATCCTAAATGGTGTTTCGCTCTCCATCCACGCAAATGCGGGTTCACTTCATCTAAATTCAACCTTCCCAATCCCTCACCATTAGCCTAATTAGTACTTAAGCGTACAACCTGAACGGATAGTATGACGCGGTGCTAAATAAATAAATAAATAAATATATAAATAAACTAAAACGTGAAGACACAGAGAACAAAATAATTTAAATTTAAATACTCACTCACTGAAATAAATATTGTAGGTCGTTGGCAACAACAAAAAAAGTTGTATCATATTCAGTTTTCTTTTGGTGGTACTTACAGACGAAGATGAGAGCTAAGCACGGACAACTGAACAATTGTTTTATCTCCAGCCCTACACCTCTCTGTGTTAAACTCACTACCAAAAAGCTTCATACTCTCTCGGACTCAGACAAGCTACACGCATTCGCTATGTTAACTCTTTCATCGGAGGGTGGTTTATTTGACTGTGACCTTAAGAGCTAGCACGTGCACACGTGTTCATATACACCACTTTCCACTACTTGCTAGTATTGTCAATAGTAAATGTAAGATTGTTTGACCTTGGGAGCTGACACTGGCACACGTGTTCATATACACCAGAAGCCACAGCTCGTTAGTAGCGCCAATAGGAAATATGGGATTGTATAGGGTCACCATGCCAACATTTTCAAATGCAGAACATTCTTTCAGAAAATGCCAGACTTTTAATTTAAAAAAAGCAGGAACATTATTTGGGCTAATTTTTAACATTTTTAAAACCGCTCCCATTATACTTGTGTAGACGATGTTAATTCACTGAGCATTTATTTGAGAGAACACCCTACAAGTCGTTGATTTTCTGCTTGAAATTACAAAGCAAAACTGACAAATTTTAATAAGTTCACCAAATGTTTCAATGCTATTGTCACTTTGAAAGAATCCACACCACCACTTATCAAGAGTTAAATTTTTATCCACACCAGAAATGCTAACATACTTTTGAACATTGCAAACGTGATCAATTTTTTTTTAGTCATCTATGGTCACATCTTTGCTTTGCAGTCACTCCACGCAAAGGAGGATTTCCATTGGAAACACGCAAATTCTTTCAAAGGATTAATCCATTTTTGTAGATATTCAATTCAGACTTCATAAAAATCTACAATTTTTTTCTGAGAATCTCGTATTACATTCTCTTTGCAAACAATTTTATTAGAGGGATTTCAAAGATTTTTTTAATTTTAGGGGCATAAATTTACTGTCCAACCTGTTTTTTAAAGTATTCAAAGTTAAAACTAATATATTATTGACGTCTACAACAGAATTCTTTTCTTTTTCAATTACTGAAATTTTGTTGTGAAAAACATGCATGGTAGAAGGAAGAAACCACAGAAAAATATCAGATAATTTATTTTCTAACAAACATATAACTATTATATGAACAAATTTTGTTGATTGAGAAATAAAATAAGCCTTCAATGCTGGAAAGTGTTTGTTTAGCTTTCATACTGCTTGAAATAAACTTAGCCAACTACTCTTGCTATGGCACAAGAACTGTTAGTAGTTGGGTGGCCCAGCTGTCACAGGACAGGATTGGTTGAATTTAGTCATGTGACCACGCCTCCTCGCTCTCTGATTGGCTGTTGGTTTTCCCCCTTCCGCTCTCCACCCCTACTCCCGACCTCCCTCCCCTCTTCCAGACCCTATGCTTCTGAACCCTTTCCCGTGTTCCAAACTTGTTGGTTCTTGTTCCAAACATGTTGGTACTTGTAATTTCTTGTTTTTTATGTATACTCATAACTTTTATATTTGTTTTTTATGTATGAATTTTGATTTTTCATTTGTGATCAAAGGTTTTTTTAATTCATTGGTTAGGTTTGGGATGGGACGTTGGAGTTTTTTATTGGCATGCGATACACAGCGCTAGGCGGCATAGAATGTGACGGCTGAACAATCGACCGGGTGCAGGGTGCGTAAGTAGCGAGACATCGCTAGCATCATCTCTGGTCAGTCGCTTAGACATGAGTGTGGGCCACCGAGCAGTTGACAGCGTATCACGGCCATAAAATCCCTTTCACTTTATCTTCACTCCCCATCCTCCTTACATCGCCACAAAAGACAAACTAAGTTACACCGACAGCTCCCTAGCTCTGTTGGAGGCTTTTCACTTCCCGGAACAAACAGAACGAACCTTTCCTGACGACCGTTTGGGGTAGAGTGTGATAAATGGTTCCCCTGCCTTGAGACCCCTTTCACTTACCCTCAATTACCCCTCCTTCAAGGCATGTGTCACAACCCCTTATGTGGTAATGGGTTTTGCCTGATTACAGGCACCAGTTTGGCGTGTCGACAATACAGAAATAGGACACGACCTTGAGTGATGTTGCAATGGGTTTTCCCTGGTGCCAGTTTGGTGAGTCAACAAGACAAGTCAGGACAAGAATAGATCGTGATCTTGAATGATGTTGCAAGGGGGGATTAACCTGATGACAGGCACCAGTTTGGCGGGTTGACAAGACAAGAATAGATCGTGACCTTGAAACTGTGAGCTAGGTAATTGCCTTTGGAAACCCTCCCCCCTCGTCAATGGGTTTTTACCCGGTGATGTTGCAACTAGTCATCGCAATGCCGCAACCCCACTATGTGGTAATTGGTTCTTTTACAACTAGAGAGCATTGACACAGCTATAATTATGCACAATCAGGGGCCTTGGAATCCTCAGTTAGGGGCTGCTATCCCCCACCACAAAAGTCTACTAAAAGTGGTTGTTTGGTATCGTCTGTCGAAATGCGTTGATGTAGGTATCCGTCATGGACCGGAGGAGTAAGGTTGAAATGTTACAGCGTTTACGTGGAGTGAGGGAAAGTATAAAATCACCCCCGTTCACCCGAGCGAAATTCGAATCCATGACCTCCCCCACAATAACTATATGAGCGTTACATTTAGGTTGTGTACCCAAAATATATTCAACCCCGATACCACTTAAACAACAAAGAAATTTAAAGTTCCCGATTATATTTTGATGTAATAATATATAACTCTTACAAAAATTCATAAGTAATACAATTATAAAAACCTTGAAATTATTAAAAATATTATTTAATACCCGCAAATATATTTTGATGAAATAATATATAACTATATAAATTCATAAGTAATAACAGGCCTGCATACTGATAACTCATACCTGGCGACAGTTTGGTGGGTCGACAAGACAAGTCGGGACACGACCTTGAATGATGTCGCAATGGGTTTTCCCTGATGACTAGCACCAGTTTGGTGGTTCGACAAGAATGGAATAGATCGTGTCCTAGAAACCGTGAGCTAGGTCATTGACTCTAGCAGCCCTTGCACCAGGCAATGGATTTTTCCTGATGACGTTATTGCATTGTCACAACCCTGATGACTGGCGCCAGTTTGGCGGCTCGACAAAACGAGCCGAGACAAGAATATATCGTGACCTTGAATTATGTCACAGTGGGTTTTCCCAGATGACTGGTGCCAGCTTGGTGGCTCGACAAGACGAGTCGAAACAATAATAGATCGTAACCTTGAAACCGTGAGCTAGTCCAAGAGGTAATTGACCCTGTTCTTCTCGTACCACGTGACGTCGCTTGAGGGGGGGAGGGGGGGAGGGGTGGCTATAAAGGGGGCGCCCACTTGGCTGTCTATTTATAA
>CABEEJ010003320.1:24060-53579 GCA_901482245.1 Timema douglasi
TTGTAGAGCGGTTCAAGATGAACCAGTTACAGCAGCTGGTAAATATTGTCGACGCCTTGCAGAACATAAAATTGTGTGATCTAACCGTAGATCAAAAGTACTCGGTGGATAAATTAAAAGTGGTCAATACAAAGTTCGGGAGACGCCTAATAGCTTATCTAGATGGCGAGATTTGTGTATTTTTACCCTATCGTTTTGGTACTCTTACAGAAGAAGATGTGTGTGAGCTTAATAAAGAAAAAAACTGGTATTTACCTGCACCGGAGTAAAACCAGAGTCACCTACCATTGTAAACTTTGAACGCGTTTAAGAGACGGCAAAGAAGAGTCAAGCAGTTAACAACAACAGCATCGGGCAGCTGGGCAGTTAATACATGTGCACCGTATCACACGGCGGACCCTACAAACCATACAGCACATTTAGCTCTCAGGTACACTCACCATGCTTAAAACCGGCTATATTAATTTCATGTTCGTGGGTTATACGATTGTGGGGAGTACCTATATGACTGTAGAGAATATTCACCGTGGGGTGGTGAGCGATAGACATGTAATTTCCAAAGTAGTGAACCAAAACAAAGAGGAGCTAGGCTACATCGAGTTTTGCGACTCTACCTGTCACACGATAAGAGCGACTAAAGTACTGCCCCACGAGAGAATCGAAGTGTCTTACATGTGTGATATGACATACGCTGTGTACAATTTCCGCAAAGGGGACGTTGTGGCCATGTTGCCCCGGCCTCCACCACCCTTCCGAGTTCCACACCACCCGCCACCGTCCTTCACGACGCCGAAGCCACCGGTCCCACCCCCAGAGGTACAAGCGTACCCGCAGGCAGGGTCACCCGAGTACCTACCACCAGAGTCGTCTACCTACCAGGCAACAGATTCACCAGCGTACCCACCGTTAGAGCCGGCTGCCTACCAGACATCAGAGTCAACAGAGTCACCCACGTGCCCACCACCAGCGAAGTAGGAGGTAAAGTCCGAGGAACCCTTAAATCTCGAGGATTTAACAATGTTCAAAACTTATTCAAATGTTAAAATTATAGGTGAAACGCCCGATGATTACATAATCGGTATGGGCAGTTTCGGTAACGTCTTCCTTCCAAAGTCTGTCTATTATTTGGATTGTAATCGATTTAAATCTAAAGCATGCTGTATGATATATCTAGGAGGACAAAGTATGATTTTTAAAAGTGAATTAATAAACTAGGCGTGCTCATATGTTTGTAGCACTCTGCTGGCGTCATCGGAGCTAGCAGCGACATTTTGAAAAACGTGAGAGTTTGTGAGTAGAAAACGTTGCCACTTGAGCAAGTGTTTATTTTTTTCCAGGGATATTTCATTCGCTGCAGCCATTATGCCATTATGCCATTTAAATGCGGCATTTGTGAGGGCTCCTACGCAAAGTTCTCCAATCCTATTCGGCACAAACATCAATGTCATAAAACACCTCCAAATCCTGCTCAACAGGACGCTTGTTGGGACGATGAGGTATTGTGAAGTGCGTTAGACCTGATCGAGAAAGAGGAATACAATCGTGTCAAGTGCTTAAATGAGCTTGAGAAAACCAAAAGTTATAACGTTGTGCTATAGGAAGAGACCACCAATGAACCGAATGTTATTGTGCTTCTGTTTGTTGGAAGAGTAAGATTGCCCAGTAAAAACTGTGGAGACATTGTCAATATAAGTTCTAGCGCCTCTCATCGTGTCCTGAACTATTTTGGAGGTGACTCCTACTCATTTTCTAGATGGTAGAAGAGATTATATTCTTTTCTGATGTCTTTTATTAGGTAAAAGAGTGATTACACGTTTTTCTTGCTATCACATTTATATAATTACTTGTATTGATTAAAAGACCTAAATGATATTTCTGCTTGTAAAAAAACCACTATGTTGTTGTTGTTGTAGGCGCATGTTATGAATGTTTTAAATTAAGCAATTGCTGATTGTCAATAAAAAAACGGGCAGTAATATGTTATTATTATTTTTAATCCCTAGAATAAATTGCTTGGAGAATCAAAAACCGGAAAGAGATGGCAATATTGTTGTATTCATTTATAAATTGTTTCGACTTAAAATTGCTACCCAAAGAGAAAGTAAAAGGGTTTATTTGTTTTATTTTAAATGTTTCAACTTATCCATAATATTTGAGACTGAGCTTCTAAGTCATATAAAATTGTATTTATAGGATATGAAAGGGGTGTATTTGGGTGTAGACGTTAAAACAAAAACATAGCAGTTTCCTAATATTTATTCATACAACACTTGGAATATTTATTTATTTACAAAAATAAATTTTTACAAATATAGCTCTAACCATGAAAAGTATACTTGGAAGAGAAAATGATACTAATAAAGACATGTAAACATTGTTTTAAATATTATTAATGTAATTATTTCTAATATATTTCCATTTTTAGTGTAGTGATTGAGGAGCTCTGGTTAAATAACAATAATAACGTAATTTATAAGTCTAATTGTAGTGTTTTTAATGAAACAAACAAATTATTCGTAACAATTAATAAAAAATATAAAATTAATGTTATTTTACGTTTGTTAGAGTTCTAGTTAATTTAAATAAATTATAATGAAAAGTATGCCCAATAGGTGAAAAAATCAATTATTATTCTATAATGGTATTTATGATTGAAATATGTGACCAATTAATAAGTATTATATTTAATTCGTAATAACAAACCCAACATTTTGTTGATCACAATAATCACTGTGTAAATATAAACTTTAAACCAAATTGTTCCAATACATCAAACAAAATTTAAATTTTAAAAAATAAATGGTGTGTAAATTACCCGAAATTATTTCGTATTTGTAAAAAAAAGAAGTTATTCTTATTTATCATGAAAAAAAACTTCCCCCTAGATTTTAATTTTGAATTTAATTTTCCCGGTTAGTTTAAAAAAACTTTCTATCTTTTTTCGCAAATAAACTATGCTTAAATTAGTTTATTTTAGATAAATAAAGAAACTGTATTATTGATCATGTAAAAGAGCTCCACCGATACCAAGGAAGTCATTTGGGACCAAATAGTTAGGCCCATTTTGTAAAATATCGAATGGTTTTTCCCCCAAGAACCAATATAGTATTAATTGTCAAATCAAACAGTCCCAAGAGACCCATTTGTATCAAAATCGTTAGAGCTATTTGTAAAATATCACGGATTTTAAAAATTAGTCATAAGTAAACTATCCATAAATGATGTTTTACCCCCAAAAATTTATACCGTGTTAATTTGTCATACCACACAAGATCCAGATATACATTTTGAGCCAAATCTTCTGCAAATTTAGCGATAAGTTGGTTAAACCCCCTTGTTTCACTTTATATTTATTACTTATTGGTATCATGGAATAATAAATTACGTTCATGGGTGTATAATATATATATATACAATAAACTCTCAATTCTACGACCCCGGGAATAGCGTCCCTCTCGAAGTAACGACTCTTTTTTGGGGAACCGTGAAAAATGTGCGAAAAAAGGTTGAACAGTTAAGGAAATCGGCTGTAAAATGTGTTTGTTGCATTTATTTAGGTCGCTACGCTGCAATTATCTTTGTGAGCGCTGTATTACTAGTAACTGGAGTGGGTCAGGTATAAAAATAGACACCACCTCATCAATGCCAGCCAATAGCACTTGACTCTGTCCACCCCCTTCCACAAGCAAGACAATATTTCCCCACGCGCGACTGCCGCTACATCACGCGCCAGGCTTGCTTTTGTCATTGCTATTTCGATTCTCGATTTGGTTACTATTTTGGTTTGATTTTATGAACAATTTTTGACGACCCATGCTATTGTATAACATTATTATTTTGATTTGGTTACGTTTTTGGTTGGATTTTGTGAACGATTTTTGATGACACACACTATTTTTAAAAATTTAATACGAACTTATAATTTTGACGAAATGAGTGAAAGGCGGACCTTCTTGACTCTCATGAAGAAGTACTAGATTATCCAGGAAGTGGATGAGAAGAAGGTTACAAAGACGGAGATTGCGTGGCAGCATGGCATCCCGAAGTCGACACTTTTCACTATTCTCAAAATGAGAGAAGAAATTGTGATTGCAGTGCAGAAGGAAGGCTACAATATAAAGGCCAAGAATTTGAAGGGTGCGATGCACGCGAATCTGGAGCAGGCTATGCTGGAGTGGTTTAGCCAGCATAGAGCGCAAAAGTGCCTATAAACGGACCGATGATGCAGAGGAAGGCTGATGAATTTGCCCTGAGGTTGGGTATAAAAAACTTTAAGTGTTCAAGTGGGTGGGTAGAGCGTTTCAAAGTGCGTCACAGAATAGCCAGCCACAAGGTCGTCGGTGAAAGCACATCGGTGGACTCAACACCAGTGAGGGATTGGATGCCCTTGCTCCAAAACATCCTTAGGTGCTATCAGCCTCAAGAAGTATACAACGCTGACCAACTGGGGATGTTCTACAACCTCATGCCAGATTGCACTCTTGCTGTGAAAGGGGATAAGTGCAAAGGTGCTAAGAGGAGCACCTCACCGTCCTTCTGTGCAGCAACTTGGACGGCAGCGATAAGATAAAGCCCCTCGTGATCGGGAAGTTCAAGAAACCCCGCGGTTTCAAGGTCAACATCCTGCCTTGTGACTATGATTCTAATACGAAGGCATGGATGACCTCGGGGGTGTTCACGAGGTGGCTTCAAGGCTTTGATTCGAAGATGGACGCCGCAAATAGAAAAGTCGTGCTTTTTGTCGACAATTGCCCCACACATCCTGCTCTCGACAAACTCAGGTACATCGATCTGGTGTTTCTGCCAAAGAACACCACCAGCATGCTTCAGCCCCTGGACCAGGGAATAATCCAAAAAGTCAAGGTTAAGTTCCACGAGATGCTTGTGCGGAGTATGGTGTGGAATCTTGACATGGGCAAGGAGGTCAAAAAGTGGGATGTTTTCAGGGCCATGGAAGGAATCGTCGCCAGTTGGAGGGGCGTGAGACCAGCGGTGATCACCAACTGCTTCCGACACGCCCACTTTGTTTTACCAGTTGACGAAGAGGCTGCCGTCCATGTGCTTCCCACCACTGCCAGCGCCGAGGACCCAAACGACCCACCAGCAATGGACGTCAATTCCCAGCCAGGCCAGGCATGAAACCGTGGCCTGGCCCATTAACAGTACCTTTGTTTGCCCCCTTGACTTTCACTCGGCCATGCGATGAAGAAACGTGGCAGAGATTAGCCCCAGACTGCACGTATGAGGAGTACATAGCAGCAGACGATGACATCACTGTTTGGGGCACCCTCGATGACGGCGATATAATCAGGGAGCAGCAGGAGTCCATCGATGAAGAGGGGGAGGAAGAAATTTAAGAAGAGCCTGAAGACATCCCCACGATGAAATATATTCTGAAACTTGGGGACGTCTACTCAAGAACACTTAAGCGCCAGTGAGCTAGTGAAGATCTGTGGTCCCTGTTCTATAATTTGAAAGACTTTATCAAGAAAACTGGTGCTAAGAAGAAGCAGGCCTCCACAATGGACTTCTTCAAGAAATAGGTAGGATTTATTTTATTTACTTTTTCACGTGTTGTCCAAAAAATGCAATTTTTTCGTATGAAGGTCACGGGTGGAACAAAATCTGTTAAAATTCCAATAACGGCCTCTTCGAAATAACGACCCTTTTCCAGGGAACCATGAAAGGTCGTAGAAACGAGAGTTGACTGTATATATAAAATAAAGAGTTTTACACATTTAAATCATAAAGAGTTTCAGCAGAAACCAATGCTACCAACTTAAAATCTGTTAGTCGTACAACTAAGGTATATTTAAAATTAATACATTTGTATTAATAGAAAAGGGAGTATTAAAATAATTTCATAGTGCACTGTTTACCTATTATATAGCAATGGTCGAATAACGGGGCAGCAGCTTTCTCATCACAGCGTTTATATTGATATTCGAATCATTATCTTCAGTTGGAGAGTTTGTAGTTAATATTGGCTAAGGGGCTTCTAGGTTTATTGTAGGAATAATATTGTTGTTATTTGTTGAGGATCTTGAAATCGTGGTTCGGATAGGCCGTATTGAGTGCCTCCGGTCAATGTGACCTATCCGAACCACCGAAGGTTGTGCGTGTAAACTAGTTTTCATATGAAATTATTTTAATAGTCCCTTTTCTATTATTACAAATGTATTAATTTTAAATATATCTTAGTTTTACGACAAAACCATTTTAAGTTGGTAGCCGAAACTCTTTATGATTTAAATGTTTTAAATTATTTATTAAATATATATAACCATGAACGTAATTTATTACTGAAAGCAATGCACTTGTAAGATATGTTTCCAAGACTATAAAGGAACATAACATAAGTGGAAATGGTCTCAAAAGTTTCTTTAGAACATGTGTTTAATTATAGAACTTTCATCTGAATACCATTTTCGTTGTAATAAAAATATTGTACTAGGGTAGGAAAAAGTTTCAAAGCACCATGATTACTAGCGTCAGTCCCTAACCCAAAATATGGAACATTCTTATTTAAAGTTTTAGTGAGAAGATCTTTGGATTGAAGGACACTTCAATTATTTATAATAAATTCTGTTTTTGTCCTGTCACAAGCTAATGTCTTTGCAATTTCGGAATCAGAAAATATCTTTGTTTAATTTAGATGTAAAATCCATAGAACTGTAGTATTGATGATGACATACTGTATGAAATGCTAATGTTGCCTCTATTGCCTGGACTTTTTTCTCTATGGAAGAATATTTAGGAGCCAAAAAAAAAGGAATCAATCTTGTGTGATACAGCACTGGAACTAATTGTTTTAAATGTGTTTCGCTATTGATATATCTTCAAAGATCACCAGCACCTTTATATCCAACTACCACAAAACAATCACACAGTCACTTTGGCTCACTTTCATTACGACCAACTTTAAAACACGGACACTTTTGCCTCAGTTTCTCAGAAAATTTACATTTTCTTTACCTAGTCTCACTGTCACCAGTTTCACCGCTTATACATTTTCAGATTTAAAAAAAAACAGTGATTGGAATGATGCACACAGTGAATTGCCTCTTTTTCATTGGCATACTGACACACTAATTCACAAGGTCACAAGGCAAAGCACAATCACATCAGTGACATCACTCAATGACCAAGATCAAGAAGACGGTTAATCCCCGAGCGGGAAACCACGCGACACTGCAGTCCATGCTGCGTAGTTGCCAGATGGGTGAGGCACAAGAATGAAGGATGCCAATGTCATATTCTGATATTCTTTTACTAAATTATTTACATTGTCACATCTCATGACCCATGTTACGTGTGATGGTTTTTTAAAATCTTTTTAACTACAAAATGCAAAATAAACGTAAATATTATTTAATGACAGACAGTTTAAAATAAATTTAAATGCCTGCCGGACGTACGGACAAATGATAAAAAGCAGGAAATGTCCAGCCGAAGCCGGACGGATGGCAACCATAGCCGATTGTCTGACCTTGAGAGGGTTCACGTGCACACGTGGTCATATACAAGAGCAGTCACTGCTCGCTAGTAGTGTCAATAGTAAATGTGGGATTGTCTGACTTTGAGTGGTTTCACGTGCACACGTGGTCATATACAAGAGCAGTCACTGCTCGCTAGTAGTGTCAATAGTAAATGTGGGATTGTCTGACTTTGAGTGGTTTCACGTGCACACGTGGTCATATACAAGAGCAGTCACTGCTCGCTAGTAGTGTCAATAGTAAATGTGGGATTGTCTGACTTTGAGTGGTTTCACGTGCACACGTGGTCATATACAAGAGCAGTCACTGCTCGCTAGTAGTGTCAATAGTAAATGTGGGATTGTCTGACTTTGAGTGGTTTCACGTGCACACGTGGTCATATACAAGAGCAGTCACTGCTCGCTAGAAGTGTCAATAGTAAGGCCCGCCGCACATTGGACGCAGGGCAGGCGCAGCACAGGCAGAGGGCAGGAAGAGGGCAGGCATAGCACAGTAAGAGGTTTCTGCAAGGCACCGCACATTGAACACAGTCCTGGCAGAGGGCAGGCGCAGCACAGGAATAGGTTTTTGCAGGTCACCGCAGATTTTTAACGAGTTAGGGAGCTTTCACCCAGTAGTACAAGAAGACGTGATATGGCGTGTGAATTAGAGGAACTTTTGATAGATTTGGATTCCGAGTCAGACTCTGAATTAAATAATTTAATTTTATTCTACTCTCTTAGTAAAAAAAGAAAAAATACGATTTGGAAAAGTGAGTACATGAAAAAAGAAAGACCCACGGTGAGTTCATGATATCATCGGAAGTTCCAGACAATGTTTTTAGGGAAGCATACCGATTGGATAGAATTCAGTTTGATGAAGTTCATCATCTAATTGAAAATGACATCACAGGGAAAGAATGTAACGCTCAGGAACCGATTGGAAGTAAAGAAAAACTAGCAGTGTGTTTAAGGTAAGATAATCAATTTTAACTGTTGGTATTATACTTGATGGCAATTAAAAGGGTTAAATTTAAAAAAATTAACAGTTACAAAATAATAAAATAATATTATTAGTGATAGCTCCTACGTTATTGTAATTTAACGTAAATCAGAAAGCAAAACGAAGAGTAACATGTAGTCTGGATTGCTTGTTTCATATAATACTGGATGGTCTTGAACTAATTGAATAAGATGTTCCATCACGAAACACAAAAACTACGTGACAGAGGCGCAGAGGACACAGGAAAACTGTGCGTCTACTACAACCAGAGAGAGGCGGGAAAGAGGTGTGAAAGAGTTATCCCTACACTGCGCCTGCACTCTGTCCAATGTGCGGTAACCCATAAGAACACGTGTATTACAGATTTTCCTCTTCCTCGCCTGCCCCTCTGCTGCGCCTGCCCTGCGTCCAATGTGCGGCGGGCTTAAATGTGGGATTGTCTGACCTTGAGAGGGTTCACGTGCCCACGTGGTCATATACAAGAGCAGTCACAGCTCGCTAGTAGTGTCAATAGTAAATGTGAGATTGTCTGACCTTGAGTGGTTTCACGTCCTTTACTATGCAGATAGCCTCCATGACTAGATGTACTCCTAGAGGCGGCCTCTTCAGGGCTCGTACCTCCGTAATGTCACCCTTGTTGAGGGCTCTAAGACTCGTCTCTGCCGCAAGCAGCATTGGCATAGCCTCGTCTGGAAATAAGACAATGGTTGTGTTAAAGGAGTAGTTAGCATTCCAACTCTGACGGATCTGATCATAGCTGGATTAATTCTTGAATATCTTACAATAATCATATCCATCTTCTTTACAGGAGAATAGCTAGTCTCCCTTAAATGTACCCTTAATAATATTATGCTTAGAAAATTATATGTAAATAATCATATCCAATGATGTGAAGAATGAAAAATTAATAAAAATAGAGTTTTTCAGTAAATATCTATTCACAGCACGAGTAAAACAATTCAAATAATTTTAAAACAACCAGAAATATTAGCAAAAATAAAATATAAATGTTATATTTGCTAACTTACTGTCAACATTTATTCTGGTATTTGAACTTCTTTCTACTCACAAAAATATAAAGTGTGTTTATTAAAAGTAACGTGTTTAATACAATGTTCAATATAAACTTGATCTGAGACATAAGGATGGGAAGGGTAGCTCAAAGAAAATGTACCCACATTAACGTGGAGAGAGGTTAAATAATCCCTAGTTATAAATCCAATGTGGATATCGACTCCAACTGCAACCCCCCTGAGAATCTAACGTCGACCTCCAAGGGGCCAGACATTCAATCTGGTGTGAGGTTGAGGCATTCGACCTCGTGGACACTGAAATTGAATTGATGAAGGGGAAATGAAGGGTAAAAGAGAATTAAATATTTATCCTGTAGAAACAGATAATTATTTTATGAAGATTGAGGATTATTTAAGTGGTTTCAAAGCTCCAAAGTTTTCATTAGAGTTTAATTTTCTTCCTAACATTTGTTGAATATCTGTCAAGGGAGTCCTAGAATTTGAGGACAAATTTCGCTCCTCATCATTAAAAAAGTTACTAATCTAATGTCACTATGCTCATGCCAAAAATACAACTAATATAAAGGTCACCACGTGGAAAAATTAAAATCTAAGTTTCTACTGGAGAAATTTTTCATTAATTTTAGTCAAAATTTGTTTACTATTTAAACTACAAAAACACTTCTACTCGTAAATTTTACTCAACGTAAAATGATACCGGTAATTACTTTCTTAGCTTAACTTGTATTTCTGCCTTTAGCTGTCTTTAATACAATTACAGCGTGAGTGAAAGTATGACGTAGTTTTCAAATTTTCTAACAGTCTCGTGTATTTATATAAAATGTGAGAATAGTTACACTTAAAAATTAAGTAAATTGGTAAAACTGTATTTTTATTTTAAATCTCAACACTGACTTCAAAATGTGATGCGTTATAACAAATTGTCATAGCTTGCAACCTTAGGTATTATAGGTAATTCAATAATGACTTAAGCCTAATAACTCCTAAATCAGCAGTCAGTTATTCATACTAGGTCATGTTTTAAAAACAAAGATTGTTTTGCCAATTAGCACAACACAGAATGTTATCTAAGCTAGTAACTTAGGGGAAACACCCCAACTTTTTTGCTATACATTGCTCGTGTAGCATAGAGATTTTAGACCTTTAAGGAGAGGGTGGAGATGGGGGTTTGGACAGAAGAACGCCCGTTGCTAATTGGGATAGTCCGACGTGCTCTACATACTCAGCTACCAAGTTTAGCCAACTTGCGCGGAGAATATCCTACAGTTTGAGTCAAAGTTATGTACATAGGATATTCTTCAACCCATCCTAGAAGTCAGAGTTAGATAACAACAGTGCAACACCGAATTGTCGGGTGTTAGACACCAGCTAGATAGTTGTAACATTGAATAGAGGTTGGAGCACGGAACTGGTGAATAGGACATTGATAGAACAAAGACCTTTTTCTAAACTCTTTCAAATAGTTCTAAATCCTAAATCACATTATACACTTGTAGCGTAATTAATATATTTCCTTAAACAAGATCAAAATAAACCCTAAAATTAACGACCTGATACGTAGGCCCAAAGGAGCTGGGGGTAGCAACAACATTTTAAAATATCTTCTATACCAAAACCTGTTTTGTCTATTCTAAGATAATGCAAGAAGACATTGTTTACAAATAATCTAGGTAAATATATATTGATAAAATGGAGAATTTGTTTGTTTGTCATGAGTATTGCATGATATCCACCGTACGCAGAGGTCTAACATTTACAAATATGTAGCGCCTGCCCACGAACATGTACACCTCAAAGCTGGAATTTAAATATTTTGATTCATTTTTAAAACATATATTAAAAATTGACTCAGAAGAAATAAAATGAAGATTTTTTTCTAGCTGTTTGAAGCAAAGAAAAACGTTTCCAGGGGTAAACACGCAATCATGGTTACTCCTGACTAGACAACCATTCTTTGTGTCATAATTCTTATTGTATTATCTGCTATTGAAAACAAACCACTAAACAGTTAAGTAAATTTAAATATAAGATGGACGAGTCTACTTGGCACTTCTCATATTGATTCTATGGAGGAAATAAAACTTGAACGTTTAATGTGTATTGTCATATACATATGGTTAAAAGAGAATTAATTAACCTCTGTAGCCATTTTCAATTGTATAAATTTAATTTACAATGTATTTTATAATAAATATAGCGTTGTTGTGACAGTTGGCCGTGTTTACTGAAACATGAAAATAAGTTTTTCTAAGCTTGTTGCCTAATGATATCATGATTGTTTAGGTTTAATGTATTCTATTTAACAATTTGTCAGTTTATGGGTTCAAATCTAAGTATAAATTTATTTACGATTTGATATTATACAATAGGTAACTTTTGCTAATGACTTTAGTGTGTCATTTCTTTATAAAGCCTCAATAATATGGAAATGTAATTTAGGTAAATCTTGATAATATTGTTTTGTAGAATTTTGAACCTAGGTGAAATTACATCATGATGAGTTACATATCTTGTAATCATCACAAGACATTGTTAGTATAAACAAGTCTAGTAGATAATGTGGATAGAGTGTGCAGGGTGAATGTAAGATTCTAGAACCTTGTTCAAGGTAGGCCTACTGACTGATAAACCCAATGGGAAGACCTAGATGAAGATGAGGTGATAACATTAGAATATATTTGATAAAGATAGGGTGTAATGACTGGATAGAGCTAGCACAAGATAGTGATAGGTGTCGTACTTTTGTAAGTGTGGCAATGAACTGTATAGATATCCTAATTCCATTAAGAAAATAAGTCAAACTTTTAGCTATAAGAATTTCTCTACAAACTAAACCATATCATAATACGTGTTTCACTGGTTCTATGGTTTTTCTGTACTCCTGCTCTGAGATGCAGTATATTGATACCCACCGAGATCTTTCTGGGCATCAGCAGCGATTGCCTGCGTTGTCTCAGCCTGCTTGGTAGCTTCTGCTTCCTCCTTCTCCACAACAATCTTGGTTTCTTCGGCCACCACCTGATGCAAAACACCTAACATTGTTTCACATTGTTTCACATTGTTTCACACAGAGGCACTGTGGTATTGGAGTTAAAGAACATAATTTTCCAAGCTTGATTCGCCAGCCAGAATTATCAACCTGTTTCACCAGATTTTTCACAAACCTACTTCACTATTCTGTTTCCCTAATCTGTTTTACTTACCTGCTTAAGAGGCTTACTTCACCATCCTGATTAAATAGCATTCATCTCCAGCATCTTTCACCTGTTTATTTCCCCAGCCTCCCTCAACAGTCTCCTTCACCAGGTTATTTCCCCAGCCTCTCTCAACAGTCTCCTTCACCAGGTTATTTCCCCAGCCTCCCTCAACAGTCTCCTTCACCAGGTTATTTCCCCAGCCTCTCTCAACAGTCTCCTTCACCATATTATTTCCCCAGCCTCTCTCAACAGTCTCCTTCACCATATTATTTCCCCAGCCTCTCTCAACAGTTTCCTTCACGAGTTTACTTCACCAGTCTCCTCCACTAGCTGGGTGATACTTTTTAAATTGTTCCCTTAAAACTACTAATAGGTTAGTCATAAAACTGTATATTATTGTAACTAATAAATAATACTAACATTGGATTTATCTATTTATGATAGAATAAATGAAATAGCTTACCTTGTCCTTGTCTATCCTTGTGATCATCTTAGCAGCCTCCTGTGCAGCCAGCTCCAAATCTGGCTTCATTGCTGTCAGCTCTTTCTGAAGCTGCTGCACCTCCTCCCCTGTACTCTGTAGCTTGTCCAGACCTGTTAATGCAACCAGTAACTTGTCCAAACCTGATAATACAACCATTAACTTGTCCAGACCTGATAATACAACCAGTAGCTTGTCCAAACCAATTAATACAACCAATAGCTTGTACAAACCTGATAATATAACCAGTAGCTTGTCCAGACCTGTTAATGCAACCAGTAACTTGTCCAAACCTGAAAATACAACCAGTAGCTTGTCCAGACCTACTAGTAATTTGTCCAGACCTGACAATGAGGGTAAGGACACGTATAACGCTGGTTTCCAGTGCCGACAAGTAGCCTATTAGCAAGCACGAGTAACAGTCACCATTGTTTAAGTGTGCCACCTGCACACAAATTAATCTGGTCCGATCTTAACGGCTCTCATTATCAGAGCCAACCAGCAAAATAAAGTGTTTGAAACATTTATCTCCAGCGCTTATTAAGTTTACAATGGGCCTCTAGGTAAATGTCGTCAGTGAATTATATTTCTTTCTTTCATATTTTGTTATTTTGACATGTCTAGTTTTAGTTGATTTAGCCTTCTAGTGGTGTAACATTCTATAGCTTTGGCAATGAAATTCCAAGTGCCATTCCAGCAGTGCTTATACTAATTATTGCTAAAATGATGACATTTGGTAAACCATTAAGTTTTATAATTAGTTATTTTATGAAATATACCTTTATTTAATTATTTTTATTTTTAAGAATCGAGTTTCAGTAAAAGTAGTCTAACAGTAGTGTCCGATTGTTCAATAAAAATCAATTTTAAAATGTATTTTAAGCTTTTTATGACATCAGTTAATTTATATAACAGCTAGTTATTTCATAACATAACTATTTAAAGTGTATAAAAGTGTATTCATTCTATATTTAAACTGAAACAATCAGATAGTTCATAAAATATCTAGTTAATTTATGAAAAACTGAATTTTAAACTTTAATGGATATATGTATATGAATGTATACATTAATTTAACTAAGGTATATTTAAGATAGTGTCATTACTATGATAATTGGACACTCGATCTGATTAGAGGATATATACGTAAAATATCTTTCACTTCTATTCTCAAGATAGTTTGTTTCCTGACACATAATTAAAAAACACGTAACTACCTAGCTTGCCCTATCACCCCAATTTGACCTTTGACCCCGACGTGAAGAGCGTGTATATTGTGATGATTACACAATGTTGTTGTCGCTCTCTGATTGGTTGCTACGCAATGTTGTTTTCGCTCTCTGATTGGCTGTTGGTTTTCCCCTCCCCTCTTAACACCTCCGCCTCCCCTACCTATAACCCCCCTTTCCAGACATGTTGGTTCTTGTTCCAAACAGGTTGGTACTTGTATTTTTATGTATACTCATTACTTTTTATTTGTTTTTTATGTATGCCCATTGATTTTTATTTGTACTCATTGGTTTCTTATGTCTGGTTAGTATTTGGATAGGACGTTGGAGTTATTTGTTTATTTATTGGCATGTGGTCCACAGCAATGGGTGGTTTCGCTAGTGAGCATCCTCTCTGCTCGGGCGCCGAACATAGAGTGCGACCGCAGCCGACCGGGCTCAGAGTGCGTAAGACTCTCCCTTCCCCAACCCTACTTGCGAGGGAACTTGCAGTCCATGGAAGCACGATCTTTCCCACCGGCAACGTACCATTGAATGTGAGCAGACCCTCCTTTGACTTCCCCGCATCTCGTCATACCCCTCTTCTACTTACGTTCTCTTTTCCCCCCTCCACCGCCACTACCCATGTGTCACGGACGTGGTGTAGCAATGTTGAGCCATTTCGGTTGTTGGGGTCAGATGCCTTCCTGTGGAAAATTTTATGTCTCAACAACACGATCTTGAAAGAGAGTGCCAACGACCCCTATTGGTGTTATGAGCCATGAGTCCTTTGAATCAATGGGTCGTAGCCCTCTGAATGCCCCTAAGCCAAAGAACCTTGTTGTGTTTCAGCGTTCCATGTAGATTCAAATAACCAATACTAATATAGTCCAGATTGACACGGGGTTCAAACCCTGGGACCTTTGGCACATCAACAAATATAACGTTCTGTCTCTCCTGCTAAAAGCGATATAATTATTAGTACCGAAAGTTTTTTTTACAAATTTAGCTCAGACCATGAAAAGTGTACTTGGAATATTTATTTACACAAATAAAAGTTACTCACAAAATGAAAAGTATTCTTGGAATATATATTTAAACAAATAAATGCTACTCTCACAATGAAATATATACTTGGAATATTTATTTACACAAATAAAAGTTACACAATGAAATGTATACTTGGGATATTTATTTACACAAATAAAAGCTACTCACACAATGAAAAGTATAAAATGCATTGTGATGGTAGATTGTTACCCAAGGGTTGGCCTCAGTACACATGCATGACAGGGATTCCAACTAAGCTCATCAGGTAATAGTGAGATAAGAGCTGATTTTGACCAGGTGAAATGTGTAACAACGCTTGCCAGGGATTGAAATGTGAAGTGACTAGCATTTGGGATTTTAACCCTCCTACATCCTTATGTCACAGGGTGAGATGTGTACCCACATTTTCGTGGACAGGGATTTGAACTAAGATATTCAGGAAAGCGTGAGATAAGAGCTGATTTTGACTAGGCGAAATGCGTAACTACATTTGACAGGGTTTGAAATGTGAAGTAATTAGCGTTTGGGACTTGAACCCCCACCTCCTTTTGTTACAGGGTGAGATGTGTATACACATTTGCGCGTCATTTAAAACTGAACACGAGGGGGGGATTGAACGCTCCAATACCATCTGAATATCATTACCCGAATGATTGAGAGACAGAATAATAAAATTAGTGATGTAGCATCATTTGCGCTGGGTTGAAATATGAAAAGGGCCAATGCTATTATTTATGCTTACGCCATCATTGACACCTGGATATGGGATTCAAACCAGGGACTTTTGGCCAAAAAATATATATCGTTTGTATTTATAAAAGTAATTAGCGTTTGTCGACTTTGAAGGAATTCGAAACCCTACTCCCTCTAGTCACATGGCAAAAAGTATACCCGCATTTGAACTGTTAGATCCATTTAGCTGGATCACAGGAGAAATAGATCCATCCTCGGTGAGAGAGCTAGAGCAAATGACAGATAACTGAAAATAGGCGCACTGTCACAACCCCCTATGTGGTAACGGATTTTTCCAGGTGATGTTGCAACTAAAGAGCATTGACACATCTCTAATTATGCACAATTAGGGGCCTCAGAATCCTCAGTTAGGAGCCGCTATCCCCCACCACAAAAGTCTACTATAATTGATTATTGGGTATCGTCCATCGACATGCGTGGATTTAGGTACCCGTCATGGGCTAGAGAAGTAAGGTAGACATTTTCCAGCGTTTACGTGGAGTAAGGGAGCGTAGAATACCACCCAAGTTCACCCGAGCGAGATTTTAACCCACGACCTCCCCTTCCATAACTATATGAGTGACACGTACCCTTTCTGGCAAAACTTGCGGTAAGGATGATTAAGAAAATGTTTCGGAAGGAGAAATACCTACAGTCTACATGGTGGAAATTCGATTTCCCCACCCAACATAATTATATGAACTTGACATTTAGACGGCGTGAGCACCGAGATTTGAGCCTCAATATCTTTAGCATGGCTAATATCTGCTAGAACGGTCGTACTTCCTGTACCCCCACCATTTTCGAAGGGGTTTTTCAGGTCGACCAGATTTTTCTAGACTGGGTAAATGTATACCCGCATTTGATTGTAGTAAGAAAATCAAACGCCGATCACTCTGTCATCAACCATCTTGTTACGCCTTATACCATGCAACCATCGATGCAAGTATACAAATTAAATGGAATGCACACCGGGATTCGAACCTGGATATCTTTATAACGTTCGTACTTCCTGCACCCCCACCATTTTCGAAGGGTTTTTGCCGCTTGACCAGATTTTTCTAAACCTAATAGAATGTGTACACGCATTTGATTGCAGTGATAAATTCAAACGTCGATTACACGGTCAGCGGCCGTCTAATGATGCCTTAGGCCATGCAACCATCGATGTAAGTATACAAATTTAGACGGCATGCATACCGGGATTTGAACCTAGATATATTTAGAATTGTCGTACTTCCTGCACTCCCAGCATTTTCGAAGGGGTTTTGCCGATCCACCAGATTTTTCTAGACCAGGTAGAATGTGTACCCGAATTTGCTTCAAATGACGATTATCACCCGTCTAGTGACACCTTATACCATGCGACCATCGATGCATTGTAATGGTAGATTACTACCCAAGGTCCTAGTCTTTTTTTTCAGTGATGGGGTTCAAATACGGTTGGATGAATGGATGGTTTCATTATCTACCTTCACGCAACTGAGGAAACACTTACCTTTTAAATGATTCATAGCTAGCAATCTCACACGGCGTTGCTCGTAACCCACTGTGGTATTGTTTAAAAAAAATCCTAATTTAAAATTTAAAAATCATGCTTCGAGGTGCATTCGGACCCCCACCCGTACACCTATGTTAAAAATTTCAGATCTCTGCGTGCCGTAGATTTGGGTGGGCATCGCACACAAACAAACACACAGACAAACACTGCCTTTTATTATTATAGATTCCGGTTCCATTTATATAAATATGTGGATAGCCCAGATGGCCGGTTCGGCGCGCAAGAGAGAAAACAAGATAGAAAATCTCAATATCGAGATTTATTACCACTACACCCCAATGATATTCGAACCGAATCCTAGAGATCGAAATGACAGCTGAGCACTATCTCACTGAACTACAGTCCCCTTTTCATAGGAACAACTAGAAAAGCCACTAGATCTAATTTCACGTATTAATACGTCAAGACAATTGGTCTACAATTACCTATTAATACCTATAAAATATCACCGATATTGTAGTATTAGTTTATAAATGCTGGATGAAGAAGGTTCGTATTTTCTAAAAGTCTCTTTGTATAAAAATAGGACTCTACATATAATCAGTGGTTTTTCCACATACAAAGAAGTGTTTGTCTGTTTGTGTGCAATGCCCAGCCAAATATACGGCAGATAGAGATCTGAAATTTTTAACATAGGTGTACGGGAGGGAGTTCGAATGCACCTCAAAACAGGATTTTTAAATTTTTAATTAGGCTATTAACACAATACCACGGCTGGTCATGAGCAAAGCTATGTGGGATTGCTAGTTATAAATAATTAAAAAGGTAAGTATGCCCTCGTTTGCGTGAAGGTAGATAATGAAATCATCAATTCATCCAACCATATTTGAACCCCATCACTGGCAAAAAAATATACTAAGTGCTTGGGTAGCAATCTAACGTCACAATTAATTTTATATATGGATAAATGGTCGCATGATCTAAGACGTCACTACACGGGCGATTATCGACGTTTAAAGCAAATGGGGGTTCACTATCTACCCGGTCTAGAAAAATCTGGTCGACTGGCAAAATGGTGGGAGTGCAGAAAGTATGACCATTCTAAAGATATCGATGTTTGAATCCCGGTGTGTGCACCATCTAAATTTGTATACGTGCATCGATGGTCACATGGTCTAAGGCGTAACTAGATGGTCAATGACAGAGTGATCGACGTTTGAAGCAAATGCGGGTACATATTCTACTTGGTCTAGAAAAATCTGGATGACTGGCAATACCTCTTCGAAATTGGTGGTGTGTGCAGGTAGTATGACCGTTCGAAAGATATCGAGGTTCGAATCCCGGTGTGCCCAACATCTAAATTTGTATACTTGCATCAATGGTCACAGGGTCTAAGGCGTCACTATACGGCCAAGGACAGAGTGATCGACGTTTGATTCAAATGCGGGTACACATTCTACCTAGTCTAGAAAAATTTGGTTGACCAGCAAAACACCTTCGAAAATGGCGGGGTCGCAGCGAGTACGACCGTTCTAAAGATATCGAAGTTTTATTCCCGGTGTTTATGCCGTCTAAATGTCAGGCTCATCTACTTTTGGTGGGGGGGGGGGATTTGATTCCTCGCCGTGTAAACTGTAGGTATTTCTCCATCCGGAACATTTTCATAATTATCCCCATGGCTGATACCTACATCCGTTTATGTCGACAGACGATACCAAACAATCGATTTTGTGGACATTTGGGGTGGGGGATAGCGGCCCCTAACTTAGGATTATAAATCACCGTAACGCTTCCGAGTTCCCTGATTGTGCATAATCAGATTTGTGTCAATGCTCTCTAGTTGCGACATCACCGGAAACAAAACCATTACCATATAGGGGGTTACGACATTGCGATGACGACACCAGGACAACCCATTATCACATAAGGGATTGCGACATATGCCTTGAAGGAGGAGGGAGTGAGTGGAAGTGAAAGGGGTCTCAAGGTAGGGGAACCATTTATCACATTCTACCTCAAACGGTCGTCAGTAGAGTTTCGTGCTGTTTATTTCTGGAAGTGAAAGGCAGTCCAACAGAGTGAGGGAGCAGTCTCCGTAACTTTGCTCGTTCTGTGACGTGTCAATGAATGGAGGGTAGGGAGTGAAGGAAAAGTGAAAGGGGCCTTACGGCCGTGATACGCTGCCAGATACTCGGCGGTCAAACTTTTATCATCGCTGCCGTCAAGAAAGTTTCGTGCTCCGTGCTGGTGCGACGCCCGATGCCGTGGACTGCACACCAATAAATAAATAAAAAACTCCAACGTCCCATCCCAATCCTACCTAGACATAAATAACCAACGAACTAAAATAAAAAATCAATGAGCATACATAAATAACCATTGAGCACAAATTAAAAAGCAATGAGCATACATAACAATCAAATAAAATAAGAAAATACAAGTACCAACATGTTTGGTACATGAACAAACATGTCTGGAACAGTGGAAAGGGGGTCAGGAGTAGGGGAGGAGAGTTAGGAGGAGAAGAGGATGGTCAGGAGAGTGGGAGGGGAGGGCGAATACCAACAGTTAATCAGAGAGCGAGGGGGCGTAGTCACGTGACCAAATCCTACCAATCCTCGCCTGTGTCAGCTGGGCCACCTTACTACTAAAACTTCTGGTCTGAGCAAGTTCTTGAATGTTTACAAGTTCAGTTTTAGAATATTAGCATATTAGCCTTTTTATATAATCTATTAAATAAGAGTATTTTCACTTAATTATGTTTACCGATTATTTGCCTCAAAGATTATTCAAAGATAAAAATGTTCAAGCGTAGTATTTAGTTTCTAGTTGTCCCCCTTCTTTGCTCATACAATGGAGAATATTAGCACTAACCAGTGTTTAATCTCTGGACTCGGAGAAGCAGTTCCCCTTTCTTCCTGGCAAGAATGTTAGAGTAACTGTTGAGAAGCTCCAGGTAGGAGGTGGCAGTGACGTAGTTGTGTCGAGACAGTTCCTGGAAACTTCACTTGTGTTATTACAATCACTGGCTCCACCAAAACGCTCAAAAAATTCAACTTCATAAATCAGTTTACAATAGAATAATTCTTCCAGACAATTGATACAAATATTTTGATTAATTTAAAAGTGCTTTATTCCCAGATATGAAACTAAAAGTGCATAATGGGTAGCGTTGTTCCAATATCGGGAAGTTTTCGATATTCAATATCAATAACGACATAAAATTGTTATAAATCGATACCAAGATATTATCGCATTAATATATCGATATCGGCAATATCAAATGATACCAATATTAACTTTTTGAAACGTGAATAATGAACGTTATTATTACAGTTTCACTACAATGAGCTTTATTAGAGTAATTAAAAATAAAATAATCTTATTTTAATTGAAATAAAATTGATTTTTTGGAAATTGTAAAATATTAAATTTCAAACTATTTGGTAGCAACACATATACTTTATTTGAAAAACATTAAGACTAATTACTATTAAACATTTAAAAAACTTACAAAAGAAAAGGCATAATAACACAATACTGTAAAGAAAAACAATATCAATATATATACATATATATATAAAAGAGAGTTCTGTAATTTATTTAAACCAATATTCTTCATTGTCACGATCCAAAAACGTTAGTTTGTTCAAACATTTGCCTGAAAGACAGTTTCTGTCCTGGGTTATGTTCGTTCCTGCCTTTGAAAATAGTCGTTCGAATGGCACAGATGTGGCCGTATATAGTAAGTATTGGCGTGCTAACATAGAGAGTCCGGGGAATACTGTCTTCAAATCTTCCCATTCTTGCAAAGAGTTAGACTTAAGAGGACTTAACGGCTTAGACAAATACAAGGTCACTTCTGAAGAATCACCGCTGTCATCGTGTTTCTTCTTTCTCTTTCCATATACCAGTTCCTTGTGAGTCTTCAGAAGTCAAAGTACTCTGGACCTGTTGCTTCGGCCTGTTCTTCTTCTGATTCAAATGAAATTTCTTTGATGCAGAGCTTTTTCAACTTTGCTTATAGCCTTTGCACATCCAGCTGGATTTTTTAAACGAGGGTCAAGGATCGTAGACATGTAGATTTAAGAATAGAGTTCGGCCATACTAAATCTATTGTGCATTGCTGCTGACAATCCTTTTTCAACATACTCAAATGTAGGATAACTGGATTTTAAATTGTCCAAATGAGTTGTCAAGCAATTAACCACAGGGATGATTTTTGCCATGGTGACGTACTATTCAACTGATATCTCGGTAGTCACATATTCAAAGGGTCTCAAGATCGCTACAAGATTTCTCAATATGTCAATTTCAATTGCGCTTGGCATCCTAGGGCTTGAGGTATTGTCAATTAACAACTGACTTACTATTTTAAACAAATCAATAAACCGTTCAACCATGTAGTATGTTGAGTTCCAAAGTGTTTTAACATCTAGAATATTTTTTTCGCACTTCCTTCTGGCAAGTTGTTGTCAATTTGACATTTCCTAAACTTGTCTGACATAATAACACTGTTCTTTATAAACTTTACAACTCCTCGTAACTTCTTAATCACAGGCTCAATGTGTTCGTGGGAAATAACTGCTTCGGTCACCAAGTTCAATGTGTGCGCAAAGCACGGCACATGCTGTGATTCAAAATTCCTTTTTACGGCAGCAACCATTGTAGCATGTCAATCAGTTAGATTGGACATCTACAATTAAAAGAATTCTATAATTCATTAATTTATGCAAGAAATAAACTATATTCGCATATGTAATTGAGTCTACTCTGAAGATACAGTCTAATAAATCTACGTTTCTCCCTAACTTCAAGCATTCACACACGTGGTTGGTAAAAAATGTTGACTTTTGTTAAATACGGGAGTAGCTATCAAATAGGAGAATTAATATTAACATAGTTATGAATAAAAATACTTTAACGCATTGCTTCTCTCATTGGATACAGTCAAAAAGATTTACTTACGCCGGCCATGCGGTCAACATAAAAAAATAGTAAACTACATCTATATCACCAATTCTTATTAAAATAATAATGAATCCTGAATAACATAATTAAAACAGATATATTTCCATATAATATGCCTTGCTGAGTACTAACATCTTCAGGATGTCTGCTGATTCCTTTCTCCCACATATGAAGCTCAATAAAGATATTCAATGATGGCCGTTCCGCGTGCTATCTGAATTAGATCTGTTAAAGTGAAAATATGCGTGTGACTATCGACGCAAAAAATCTCCTCATCAACGCCCTGGTGGCAAAACAAGGAAGCTTCTTCCCACCTCTCCTTCGTAAGTGAATTCCTCTTGTCAATTCTCTCTTTATGCCCGCCTTCCTTCGTAGTTCCCTTTTTCTATGTTCTTATGATTTATAATTATTTCTGCTCTCTCCCATTCGTATCAGGTTGACGACTATACAAGGGGCCGCTTCCCAACACACCATATAGCCATTTACTGTATTTCTGCATTGAAGGAAGGACTCCAGGTTCGTCACGACAACTATGAAGATGGAGGCGTCGGATACACCGCCACCTTAAACGGGATGACAGTTTTTCAGTAACCGCCTATTAAGTCAAGGCCGTGGGACTCACCGCAGTTATGGATGGAACCACAGACTTCGATGTTTTAAGTATTCTACAATAATCGACGAGTCCTTATGACTTAGATAATTTTGTTTATAAAAGATGTGTTATATTTGATTGCATCCCTTTAGATTTTTATATTGTAGGAGACAATTTTCTTTCTGATAGTAGGTCTAGCCGACCGTTGATCATGTTCAAATCTTGTTGACTTGCTAACTCAAGTTTCAGTTTATTTGTATTAAATATTGTGTCCTTTAGAATTCCGGATGGGTCCTATTATTTCTTGTTTTTCAAATATTGTAATTACGTACAGAAATCTCTGTTGATATATATATATATATATATNTATATATATATATATATATATATATCAACAGAGATTTTGATATATATATATATATATACGCCTACGACGTAGATAGCGTGGATAAGTTAAAATGTCTTAATAATGATCTTATAATATTCCACTAGTTCCGTTAATATATTTTTAAATCAGAATATGTCATGACGCCTTGTACGGCGTGAGCATCAGCTCAGTTTATGGATGGCTAGCCCCAGGTTGTCTGTTTTATTTATCTTATTACAATTCAGTTGATAGATGCCAGTGTTTTAGGTTGGTCAAGTAATCACGTTTCACGTGCAGTATTAGCTACAGGGCGCAACTCAGGGAACTGCACCAGTCATAGTGGGGTCCGCGCAAATAATACTCTTTCACTCTTACCTTTCAATCTATTTCTAGTTTTTGTGTTATTAAGGCTCATCCCATTAGAATGTTATCTACTATTAAATGCCCTGGCAGTACCAAAGGGGAATGTGACCAGCCATATTACTTTAGCCATCTACTGCTGTTATTAACAGCTGGTTATCCTAAGTGTATTAATGGATAATATTTTGAAGGCCCCATCAAGCACAGCCTGGTTTAAAGTTACATGTATACCTTGTCATATATTTTTCTAGTAGTAATTATTGAATTGTTCTACTTTATAGAATTTACTTCTACCTGTGGCCTGGCGACTACGCAGCCCGAGTAGCCACAGTCTGATTGGGTCAAAACCCTTGATCGTCTCATCTACATTATTGTAAACCATTGCTAACTTAACTATTGTTTTTTTTTTCTATCAATAGATCTTTGTTTTTCAATCTTTGTTCTTTTCAATTATATAACGTATGTAACATGTAATCAAGTGTTACACCATGTTACTGCCATTGTCAGTTAAAATACAAACAACTCTCTCTCGGTCAATTTGCCTTTCATGAAACACTTGCAACATGGTTTGCTCAAGCAACTGTCCAGTACGATTTGAGTTTAACTGGACAATACTTAGATCTACAGAAACAATGCTACACCCTTCCAGAAAATGACATATAATCCCAAAGAATGACCTTTTAGACATAGTTTCAGTCCACATATCCGTTGAAAAAGAAGAATGTGGTGCAGTTAGGATTATTTGTTTCACGTTGTTAGACACAGATTGGTATTTTAATTCTAGCTGTTTTTTCATAAATTTAGCTAATGCGACTTTAAATGATGGAGCAAGTTCTCTCATGAGTCGTTTGAGTCATTCTCCTTCTACCATGTACAAAGGTCGTTTTTCCTTGCAAATTAAAAACAATAAACAATCAACAATCTTAGAAAATCGCAAACTTCCCTCAGAGTACAATCTACTTTTATTAAACGCCTCAGTGATTGGTGAAATCAAATCCATTTTGTCTTGAGAACTTGTTTCTGGTACAACCTGTGCAACACTTGCAGTGGCTACTAAATTACAAGGATGTTCGTTTGTGGGAATATCAATTTTCAAAGAATTTTCATCTTTAGTCTTTGTTAATTTTGATTCAGAATACAGTTGCAGTTTTTTTTTAAATGCGATGCTAATTTTGTGGTATTGTCACTAAACTTTACATATTTTAAGCAATGCTTACAAGTAGCGTTTTTCTAATCTTTTTTCCTAAACAAGTTCCATAATTTACCATAAGGAGGTGCCATAGTTCCTGAAGGCTTGAAGCTAGTTGTGTTAGAAAGTAACACAGGCAATGAAATGTTATAACTCAAAAGCAAACAATAATCACTGGATAACACAACTCAACCCAACACAGTTAAATGTAATGCCAAATGTCTTAGATAAACAGTCACAGATAGTAAGAGTAACTGAGCCCGTCAACATCAAAACGACAACGGTAAACAAAAACACTGAACAGTAAACAGACAATAGTTCTCGTGATCACAGGTTGCGGGCTTGCAGCCCAGTGTGCCAACTGCCTGGCCACAAAAAAACATTCTCCCCACTGGGTTTTCCCACTTTTGATCAAAATTCCACTCTGCTGGTCTTTTAACTCTTCTTTTGTAGTGAAGACATTAAATACCATTCTCACCATAACTGCCAGCTGCGCTTGGCCTTTTATATCTGTTGACTCGTCAAATTGTAATGGGAACTATTCACATATTTCAAAGTCATTCTTTAGCTGAGTTTGCATGTAAGTTGAAATTGCATGTATTCTTCTTCTAATGGTGTTATCTGATAGCTGTAAGTCTTAGATTGATGATATAATCTCACGCATATTAGAAAATCCCTCAAACAAGCAATTATCTCCAGTCAAAAAAGCCTTTTTTAACAACTACCCATCCTGAAATTTTTTTTTCTTCTTTGTGAGCAAGTGAGAAATTTTGAAAGAAGCAATAGTAGCAGGTCTTGTGAAAACTAACTGCTGGGCAATTAAGTTTGATTTTTGTTGATTTAGTTTAATTTTTCTTAATTCAGATTTATGTGGATAGATAGTTTTAAAAGAGGCCTGATAGGTCTGGAAGTGACATTCAATACTATGTTTTTTGGCATCTTTAAAATTGGCAAAACAATACGATTCTTCCGGGCAGACCCAAATTGCGCAAGTTATTAAGGGATTAAAAATTGTTTGCTAATCCCGGACCCGAATTGTGCCAAGTCAAGTACAGGTAGTCGGTGAGGGAATTGGGGGATGATACAAACAAAGACCATCGCAAACAATCTCTTCCCTTAGTAAAGGAGTGTAAAAACGCCCTAAGTCCCCCAACAGGACTTGTAACAGTAGTATTGACATCCGTATATCCAATACTTATTAATTGTCTCGACAACAGTGACTGCCCCGGTGTTTTTTTTGTTTGTTTTTTGTGTGGACTGTGATAATATTAGCGAGAATTATTGATATGGAAAGGATTTATAGTGAAAAGGGAAAGTTCTGATTGTCTATTATAATTATACGTATCGACAGGTGAATCAATTAAAGTTGACGAGGGAAGAGAGGTGGAGATGCACTAAAAAGGACTGCAAGGCTAAATATTTACTCTTGATGGTGGAAATATTTTCTCGCGGACTGAAAACGAACACAGCCATGAACCACTACTAGATCAAGAGTCGAACAGAAGATCCATTAGCAACGCAATTAAGAGGAAAGGTGAAGAGATTTAAGTAAGGCCTTCAAAGTTAATCCACACAGAGGTACAGACACAGAAAAAAACTATAAAAACAATGACCCGCAAGGACGTTATATGTATTAGGAATAACATCAACTACACTAAATTAAAAACACTGCCAAAGTTTCCTAAATCTTTCTAAGAAATTCAATTTGCCATAGATTCAATTGAAATAAAAATTATTCAAGACGAAATCTTTTTGTTGAGAAACGAAAAAGAAAAGGGGATCGTGATATTTTCTTGTGACTCGAATCTTGATTATTTGTGCCAGAATGAAATTGTGTTAATGGATGGAACCTTTGAATACGCACCGGAACATTTTCTTCAGCTTTTTACTGTACATGGGTATTTCGAAGGGTCATACATACCTCTAGTCTTTTGTCTACTTAAAAACAAGAAAAAGCAGAGCTACATTGACGCTATGAGAATCCTAAAGGAGGAGTTCGAGAAGAGACTTCACCTTCAACCTTTATACATTGTGCTTGATTTCGAGCAAGCGATTCACGAGTGCATCGTGTCTACTTTTCCTTAAACCAGGATAGTAGGCTGTCGATTTCATTTAGCGCAAGCATCGTAAGCAAAACAATTTTATTTTACAACTTTACATAAATAATGTTATATAGTTTGTGACTTTATTATATTTTTCACTGTTGAAGATTTTTTAGAACTGCGTTTTACTACCTGTTCGAGTTATAGGCCTCCTTATGTACTAATTATGCTAATAGGCTTTGGTATAAGATAGGTAGAATGCAGAGAAAGTGAATTTGAATTTGCATTCAGGGAAAGTGGAAAACCATTTTGGAAAAACCACCTTCAGTTCACTCAACCAGGATTCGATCCCCAACCTCCCATTCATCGGCTTAATTTTTTTTATTCAAAGTGTATATCTGGAGAGTTTTTTATAAAGATGAATAGAACTGTATTATCGATCTTCAGAAAATAATTGAATTATGGACAGTTTACAAATGATTAATTTGAAAATAATTTAAAATTTCTCGAAAATATCTTTAACAATTTTGATCTAAACTTAGGCTACCTTTTGGGTATTTAATATGACAATTAATACGGTTTATTTGGTAAGTAAAGGTCTTTTAAGGGTAGTAGATGACTAGTTTTCAAAAACACAATATTTTGAAAATATTTTTAACGATTTTTTTAAAATCGGCGTGCATTTATAATGAATAATAACATTTTGAGGGGCCTACTTAGTTTTGGGTAAAACAAACTACTTCAAGGATAGTTTTTTACCCCCTCGGATGGCCGGATGGTCTAAGGCGCAACTCTCGCACTAGACTGGCCCTCGAGACCGGGGAGGTTGGGGTTCGAACCCAGCCGGGTGCACTTAGGTGGTTTGATCCTAAATGGTTTCCCACTTTCTATCCACGCAAATGCGGATGCACTTCCTATAAATTCAACCTCCCCAATCCCTAGCCCATTAGAGTAATTAGTACATAGGCTATAGCACGAACGGGCAGTAAGACGTGGTGCTAAAAAAAAGGATAGTTTTTGGTGACTAGTTTTCAAAAACCATTAGCAAATTGTGTGCTTAGTAAAATAAAAAAAACATGTGGTAAACCAATTTAAAACACTCAAATGAAAAATATTAGCCAAATAAAATTATTTATTACTTGGTTTTAAATTAGAAATCCATATAAGTGTAATTATCAAATCGTCGAATGATCTTGTCTCAGCTGACCCATTAATTAAAAAGTGAATATACGCTATGATAAAGTATCTGCGATTCTGTCGTAGGCCTACTTTTTATTTGTTATTCTTGGCCATTTTAAACATATGCCGGCCAAAAAAAGTGAAATGTTTTCCTGTCTGTGTGGGTGTCATCACATTTTTGTTCATATGATTACGGCCACATTTTTTTTAGCTACGATCACTGATAGGCTATTTTGTAAAATATATTTATGATCCGTATTAAATCAGACTATGATTCAAAGAATGCTACATTCCTATTTTCCTCCCTGCTTCCTTTTAATATTTTTATCATTAACATCCACTATGATTCCTTTTAGGTGGAGAAAGATTCAAAAACTCGGTTTGACTGCCACGTACAAAGACGAAAACTCGGATGGAGGGAAATGGCTCCACTACTGTTTTGGGCTCACTTACTTGAGGCCCGAACAAGTAGAAGACGCTTTCTGCGATCTGATCAGCATCCAGCCAGCTGATAAAAAACTGACGAGCTTCGCAGATTACCTAACTGAAACATATATAGATGAGATGGAGCAAGCGACATTCCCGCCGCGCATTTGGGAAACTGACTCATCGGATTTATGGAGGACAACAAATGCGTGCGAGAGAATCCTCCACACCCAAACATTTTTGTCTTCATACAAAATTTAAAATCTGTTCAAACTGACACGTACATTCGAAACAACAGTGTAAAAGAAGGTAATGTGCAAAAGACGGATAATAAGTCGAAGTTGAAACAATCATTTATTGAAAAAAACCGTAAACATTTTAAGAATGGAGAAATAGATTAATCTTAGTGAAGTGTGTGTCCTTCCAAAACTCCTTTGTATGACTTGTCTATATTATGTTTGTTATACTATTATTTAGCATACATATAGCTATTATTGACAATGTTTTAAAAACGGAAATTTCACTTTGGTATAATATTGTTTGATTTTGAGCTAAATATAGTTAACTAAATTATATTTTTTGACCTGTGTCCTTCTTACCACCAGACATGGCAGTAATATTTGTTTATGTTCAGAGTTGGCGCAATTCGGGTTCTCTCTTGGGAAGGGGGGTATTGGCGCAATTCTGGTCTGGTCTGGGGAGGGGGGGGGGGG
>CABEEJ010003320.1:53602-85093 GCA_901482245.1 Timema douglasi
CAATCACCAACTTCTTTAGAGTAACATACCTGGAGATAAGCAAAAATATTTTTTTGTCGGAAAAGTAATAAATTAAAATTATTAATCAAAAACTTTTCAGCTGTGTTCAAAAAGTGGCGGGCAGACTTTAAAGGGTCAGAGGGCACCACGGCGCACGCGGGCATAGGGTTGGGGACCCTTGTTCTAGAGGTATCTAACCATCGTAAAATATTAAGTTGAGGGTCACTTTAAACAACTTCGAGGGGTATTCAAATTTAAAAAATTTCTAGGGAGGAACACTTTAAATGGCTTATAAAATAATAATATTTTTTTTAAAAACAAGGCGAAGACTACTCATAGCTTCTAAAAATGTTAGAGGGCCACTCTAAATAGTTTATAAAAACTATCTGATTTAAAAAAATTAGGGAGGATGACCACGGTTTAAAACATACATAATATCAAATATGAATGATAAACTATCAAATGGTTTTAAACAGAAATCTTACATTGTAAGTAACTATGTTATTTATAATCATGAAAATGACATGGATCCACCCCTATATATATATATATATATATATANATATATATATACATACACATACACACATTCCTGATTTTAAAGTTATGGATGGTTGGAAGGAATCTTATAATTATAATACAAGTATTCCCAGACACATACTTTGAGCTTTCCAAACTTCTTAAAAATGTATCGATTAGTTTAAAAGCTATGAAGTACACCAGTGAGTACAATGAACACAAACATGTTATTCACAACAACTAAATTTAGTCTAAGATTTGAAGCCTAAAACTACGTACCTAAATAACCGTACAGTCGGGACAAATTATAACTAGTTACTAAATTATTTCTTGAGACACCTGAAATGGAACCAAGACTACTTTAGCCAGAAAACCTTAGCAAAGCGCCGCGATATTGATCTAGTAGGCAACCAACCTTACAGTTATGTATTCACAACTACATAGGAAACGTTTTAATATTATGTTATTTTGGCGAGAACTTATTTTGATGGGAAAAAAATTAAAATTAATGTTGTAATATTGCTAATACATTATATAAATAATTTATAGCAAATTTTAATTATTAAATTAACATTTAAAATAATTATATATTAAACAATAAATAATGTATATCGTGTGATGCATGATGTTATGGATATGGATATGGTTTATGGCTACAGACATCTCAAAATTGTTTCTTTAAAAATTTACATTTGGGTAAATTAGAGTGTAACCAATATGTTCTAATGTTATTCAATTTTAATTCCTTATCTTTAAATTGACGGTTTTGCCTTTAGGTAAAATACTCATCTCGTTCAAACCCAGAAGAGAAACACTGATTTTCACCCAGCAATGAAAAACCGTAGAACAGCTTCCTTCGGGTAGGAAGTAAAGTAAAGTCATCGGTCCTATGTCAAATGTGGCATGTTAAAGATCCCTGAAAGTATATTAAATATCTTCCTGGCAAAACTTTTGGGTGGACTCATTAGTGCATGTGATTTCTTCCAAATATCGCGTTTGTATGACAGTAGCCAGTCAAAAGGATATAAGTACACGCAATGCTCCGGATAAATGGGAACACATCGAAACCAACTGTCAAGTTGCAGACTAATTATTTTTTAAACATTTTAATATATTCCTTTATCCTTATTTGCGTTGCGGAGTGTTAAAATATATTTCAAGTATTAATAATAATATTTAGCACCGCGTCTTACTACCCGTTCAGGTTATACGCTTTAAGTACTAAATACACTAATGGATTGGGAATTGGGAAGGTTGAATTAGAGTAAGTGAACCCGCATTTGCGTGGATGGAGGGTGGAAAACCATTTAGGAAAAACCACCCCCAGTTCACCCAACCGAGATTCGAACCTCGATCTCCCCGTCCTCGGCGGTCGAGCTCAAGACGACTCGCGCGTTAGCCAACTACGCCACCGAGGCGGGTTATTTCGAGTAAATAATTTACTTAACACAAACATATAGTAGGAACCCCGTGTACACTGATTCAGTATCCGTGGTTTAAGCTATCCAAGGTTTACCGCTACCCAATTTTATTAATTTTAAATCAAAGGAAGAAATTGTTTATAAGTTTATAATCGTTTATAAGTTTCAAACCACGTGCCAGATGAGAACCGGCCGTACTATCAGCTGTACTATAATATCATCATCATCATCATCATCATCATCAGTGATCGTCGCCACAAGAAAAATGAAGAATAGTAAGTACACCGTAGTGTACAGTACACGTTATTATTAATGTACTTTATTTAATGTTGGTAATGTCCTTCTGTGAATAATTTATCAATTAAATTTTACTGTATTTATGTATGTTATATGAAAACCACGTTATACAACAGTTCAGTACTATCCGAAGTTTCACGTGGTAGATCTAGGAACGTATTACCCGTGGATATGGGATACCTACTGTATATATATATATATAATCTTTAATAGCTGACCAGTCTCCTCATTAACGCTAATTCAAATTTCATCGAGACTCACATAACCCTATCTTTAATTAGTATTGTTTTATGCTATACATAAATAAGTACTGCTCACACATGGAGTAAATTGATTTAAACAATAACGTAGCTACATGCTTCGGTGGCCGCATGGTCTAAGGCATCACTCTCGTGTTAGACTAGGTTAACGATGACAGGGAGATTGGGGTTTGAATTTCGGTCAGGTGTACTGAGGGTGGTTTTTACTAAATATTTTCACTTTTCCTTCATGCAAATGATGGTACACCCCTCAAAATTACACCCTCCTCATCTCTAATTAGTACATGTGGATATATCATGAACGCCATGCTAAAAAACTAGCGTAGCCTATCTTAAATGGTTGACCCAACTATAATTTTGAGAATTTCTTTTAATAAAAAGCAATGATTAATAATAGTAATTTGTTGTTCTCAGCCATCCTTAGCATTGGTTTACTTTTATCAGAACTTATCAGGAAGGCGTGTTAAGCGCGCAACACAGATTCCTAAGAGGGGGACAGAAGAGTAACATTTTCCTGGTGTTGGGATTCGTTTATGTTACAGAATTAATTTATATAAAGATAACTTAATATGTTCAACAGAAAACAAAATATAATAGTAGTTGTCTTGAGGAGTCATCTTGAATACGACTAATTTTTATTCAGGTTTCTTAGACGTTTTAATAAATCTAGAGCACAAAACGAGAACTCTTTGTAAAAAGGGACCTGGGTTCGATCACACCATCTAACATTGATGAGTTATTTCACAGAAAATACCAATGTAGAGTAAAACAAAATGCAACAAATTACACGTATATGGATGACGGCGACAAGGGAGTAAAATAAAACAAGAACAGTTAGAGCCTTTGCCAATAAGACGTGGGAATTATTTCAGTTCTAGATACGCTGATGTTTGGAATATTCGTTTTGTTTATTTTCATTATATTTCTTTCAGTGGAGTTTTGAAAGTTGATTTTTACAAAAAGGTTAACATTAATCATATGTTAAACATTAATAATATGTTTTCGTCTATAAATTGCTATGGCTAAACTGTTGATTACTTATGCTTGATTTTCCCTGAGATGATATTCAGGCTACTATTTCGATTACACGGAGTAGAATGTTGGATTAAATATATAACCTATTATCTTTGTTAATCACTCTTATAGCCGCATCTAAATGTCATAATATTTAAATTGAAAAATAATACGGGAATCGAACCCAGGACCTTTGGGCCACTGAGCTATCCAGGAATCGGTCTCATGTTAAGATAATGCAGTCACTATCGACTCGGTAGTTGGGTTTTTGCTGCAAATAGAGCAATAGTAAAATGAGTCTTAAGTCTCCAACCAGTAGTTAATAATGATATGGTAGAGAAAGTTCCTTCACCTGCAGATAGAGCTCGCTAGCATCAACCACGCTCTGATGCATGAACTGACAAGTGACGACAATTCCCTTGAGCACCTCCTGGCTGACATCAAGGTCAGGCATGTCGTCCAGAAACTGAAGAGCCACGTTCTGTGACAAAGAAAATACTCTTCTAAATCTTAGGACAAGAACTTTTAACAGGAAGTACACAATATGGCGTTGCTTTGACATAATTGGTTTTGTTTGTTTTTCATCTATTACCTTATTGTATATGCCTGACTTTTTAAATATAGTTGTTCTTATTACTAGTGTGAAATAGGCATACTTTTATGCTTCGGTGGCTACGTGGTCTAACTCACTACTCTTGCAATAGACTAGACTTCCGAAGACGGGGAGGTTGAGGTTCTAATTTATGTCAGGTGTACTGAGGGTGGTATTTACAAAATTGTTTTCCACTCTCCCTCCAAGCAAATTTGGGTGTTTTACCTATACATTAAATCCACATTATACCAAACCAGTTATTGTATTTATTACATAAGCGTATAACCCTAACGGGTAGTAAGATGCTAAAAAAACACACACAGGTTACAACTCATTGCAATTATGACACTGTCCGTGTAGGGGACAACAATTCAACTAACTTATAATAGTTGAGAAAAGTTACTTGTACTTGGGAATTGAATCCGGGCCCTTTTGCATAGCGTGCCAATGCTCTACTATTGAGATATCCATGATTCGTCCTATGCTCAAGGTCATTCGTTCGCTCATATGTAGCTGACCATTTCCACAAGTCAATCACAGACTCAGCCTCACACTATGAGTGAAGATAACCCTGAGAACTAAATGAATGCTGCATAGCTCATTGGTAGAGAATAGGTGCTAAGCCAAATATCCCGGGTTTGATTACCGTGTCCAGGTGTAGTTTTTCAACTAATTTAAGTAAAGTATTAAATTAATACACAATCAGTTTCAAACTAATACAGTTATATACACGTTGAATAGTCTTTCAGTCACTTATGTTGTTTAATCCAGTCTTTAAACATAAGGCAAAGTGAAAAAAACCTCTTATAATTCGAGGTTTACCGACGATGAAGGACTACCTTGGGTGATATCCAATTAGGTTGGAAGGGAATACAGAAATTGAGTTATTTTGGCGATACCTCTCGAATTTGCAATGTTTCCTCATTTAGAAGTACTTTTAATGTCTTTTACGAACTATCTACCACAAAAAATAACAATAATGTTATTTTTCCTGCCCATTTACACACTATACGAATTTAATCTATGACGACACTTTTATCACTAGCAAACGGAACCATTACCTCCCGCCTACCCTTCACAAAACTAAAAAAGGGTGTGAAAATCAAGAGGAGCTAGTAATGAAAGGGTTCGGAAACTCCCGAAGAACGATTAATAAATATCTTTAACAAAATTAAAACTATATACAATAAAAATAACCTTAACCAAATATTAGTTTACAATGTTAAACGGGTTAATTCGTAATTGTATACAATACAGTGGTGCAGTGGACACTGAACACTGACAAATAAACTAAAATTCTCATGACAACATATTGCCGGGACCGCCTCGTTATCGAAATATGAAAACATTACAGGGTGATATTGCGAATCCATCATTCGGTGTACCGGAGACATGGAACGTCACATTCAGCTAATTGCTGTGATTGAAAGTGGCCGCAAAAATTGTTTACCAATACACCAAGGAGGAACTGACCGATATGATTCTGATTTACGTTGAGGAAAGACAGAATTCAACAGCCGCTGCTCGTATGTATGCAGTATGTTTTCCTCTACGACGTCTAACTAATCCGAGGATATTTGTGGCACTGAATCGTCGCATGAGGGAGAGTGGTTACTTTACACTTGTGATTGTCAACACTGGTAGGCCACCACGTTGCAGGACCATTGAAGTGGAAGAGGAAATGTTGATTTCCATGGAACGCTAACCAATCTCAAGTACACTTCATTTAGCAGCACATCACAGTTGCCCATGTGGAGAACAGTACATGACCAATTACTGTATCCCTTACATTTTAAACCTGTGCAGGAGTTGAAACCAGCTCTCGATTTTGAACGCCGTAGGAATTCTGTGAGTAGCTTATGCCCCACCACACCACAGATCCACAAGTCCTGAGAAGCGTACTGGCAATAGATGAAGCATTATTTAATAGAAACTGCAGTGACAATTTCCGTAGCTATCACATTTGAGCTGACACAGATACCGTCCTGGAGGTGCTTTCACAATATCATTTTCCGTCAACTCTTAGGAGGGTGTTGTGGGTGATATTCTTCTTGGACCGTATGGAATACCTGCATGACTATGAGGTGAAAACTACTTACACTTTCTAAAAACCGTTCTCCCCCAACTACTGGAGGAAGTTCCGCTGGCAACTTGCCTGAACATGTAACTGATTCAGGATGGAGCCCCCGCACATTAAGACCATACAATGAGACGCCATTTGGAAGATTACTAACCCAGGTGATGGATTGGACACAATGGGCCCTTTGAATGCCTGGCGTGAGCTCTAGGTATAATATCTTTCGACTTCTGGCTGTGGAGCAACATGAAGGGAATTGTGTACGAGATAACATCTGTGGAATGCAATTATAGCTGCTAAAAATACTATCTGGGCTAAGCCACACATCTTCTAGAGAACACGACAGTCGTAGTGCTGGAGGACTGAACTTTGCTGTGAGTGCAATAGTGGACACTTAGAACATCTCCAATGAACGTGTAATGTTCCACCAACCAGGCCAATAAAATAACTACGACATAACTGTAGTCTCCGTATTACCTGTCCCTATCAGTATCTTGATAAAGAAGTGGTACCGGCAATATGTTCAGAGATTTATTTTATTTTTCATTGTATATCCCACTGCAACATTTTATTGTATACAATTACGAATCACCCTATATTCATTTAAAGGGATTAAATGAATGTTTAATATTGACCTTTGTTGGTAATTAAATGGACACTAGCTTGATAAACACACTGCACTGTATGACCAAATTATTATTTCAGGACACAAACTATTATATAACATATCAGCTAATAAATATAATAAGAGTTAAAGGTCTAATGTCAAAGTTGGTAATGACAATAATTGATTGAGTCAATTACTTTTAATACTAGACAATTGTTTGCGTGATTCGATATTCAACAGGAGAATAATGGACAGATAAGTATATAACCTGGAGTTCTTCATGAGACGAACGGACATAGAAGAATAACCTGGATTTCTTAGTGATATTATTATTATTGGCATTTATAATATCAATATTATTATATATTATTATATTTGTATAATTTATATAATAATATTACATATTATTATGAATGTATTATATATTATAATATTATCAGTATTATAATATTTATTAAAAATAGTGTATTGCCATCACACACTTTATGCATCTTATGTGTGCGGGCCTATGGATTCGTCAGGTTGTCCTTGGTTGAGAATCAGGGGCAGGTGATATTTTGTGGATTTATGATTGACGTTAGACTGGGCTTTTAAGAGGTTTATCAATATTACTATAGCTATTACAAATGTGAAGTTAAAAAAGAAGTTAGAATTAAAAAACTTATATTAGGCAGCGTGTGACGAAACGTAGTGCTATGAGGTTTTCCCAATGGCCTGCACGACCCCTAGGTGCTCCAAACTAGGTTGTCAAACCGGGTTCCCTGGGTTCGAGCGGTAGCCCCTAAATTGGTACTTTATGAACACGTCTTAGCCCCCGTGGCCCTAAAACTGATAGCGTAACCCCTATTTTACGATGTTCTGTAGTCAGCCCAGAGGGGCTCAATACCTCTCCTTTTAACCGGGCCACCGGCCTGATGTCTAGCTAAAGAATGCTGACACCACCTTTTGGGTCAGCTCCTTTATTTTATTTGTTTATTGAATCATAGCCACCTCGTAACTTTCGTTTTGTCATTTGTAACTCACAGCATATAATGTTTACACAAACACGCCTTCCTACAGAGGCCGTGCGATTACAATATTAATATTTATAATATGTCATTGTGTAAATATCATACGAGTGATTGTCTAGTTTTACTAAATTTGCCCGAACGGGTAGTAAGACGCGGTGCTAATAATAATAATAATAATGATAATAATACTAAATTTGGTTGGTTTTTCCGATTTATTGAAGACAGTAAGGTTCGGGCCTAAATCCCAGCTTGACGTCAATTGGGTGATTTTATTAGGTGATTTTCAGCTAGACAAATTCGGCTACATTTCCACTCAAATATAGCTTCTTCATCTTCACCCAATTATTGCAATAAAATGTGGATAGTCTTGACGAGTAGTAATATGAGTTGCAAACAATAAATTGGTATGGTTGCTTCTATACTAATTCAAGCTGTCGAGTTGTCGGCACAGTGAGAGAATCAACTGCATGATTCATCATATGATATTTCTTTCTAGCACTTATTGGGGATGTGTATATTTAAAATTCGTAAGATACTGGAGTGATAGTATTGAATAAAATTGAGTTTTAATCTCGTTATTTGCAATGCATTGTTATTTTAAAAGTTTTATTATTTGTTATACAGTGTTGTACTGGATGTGGTTGTAATATCAGCCGATTAAAATACCCACAACATTTGAATTACAAATTTGATATTAAATTAAAAAAAAAAAAGCTTAGTCTAATCACATTTTTGTAAAACTTTGATCCAACCTCACTACCTGAAATATTTATTTTTAATTTTTTGCTTATTGTTCACAAATTTTACATTAACAAATATAATTTTCCTGCTAAACTTCACAATTTTATTTATAAAGTTATTTTAGAGCAACAGGGGCTTTTTTCTTAAAAATATATTTTTCTTCACCTGCAAAAAATACTACATAAAAGGCGTTAATTTTTTCCTTACAAAAGATAGAACGATCTAACTTGAACAAACATTCACCCTCCCCCCCTCCCGTATTTTAAGACAAATGTATTATATTATAAGACTTGATCTTAAATGTAAACGGCTATGCTTAGCAATACACCAATTTGGGGTTGTCCTTATACATTGGAGAATATCCGTACTCAATTTTTTAATTAATTAATTTTTTTTAGTATCATACAATTATAGATCTCATTTGCCATAACAATAATCTAGCAAGAGATGTAAAAACGATTAAAAGAGGGGCACTATTAAAAACACATAGTTTGTTGTGAAAGATTTGATTTCCAAAAGTGACCAAAAATGAATAATTACTAGTTTTGAAGATAATATGGTTCGTCAAATGAATAAATAATAATATATCTTGTAGCTTTTACTATTTAACAATTACCACCACTTTTAGGGCAATTAAACCATACATACAACATGCAATCTTCATCATTAACTTTTTCATGTTAAAATATAACAATTTTACCAATGTATATGATTATCATACAATAAATATACTCTATATACTTATAAATATCTCCACGGATTATTTTATAGTTAGTTTAACATTAACGCTCAAGACACCGGAAGTAATCTCCCATAATTGAGATACCTTAGTGTCCTTAATATTATTTGTCCATCGTGATGAAATCATTCCCCTAGGTAAACTGATAGTTCCCGAAGTATCAGGAAAAAGCCCAATGGGACAGTATAAGATCAATTTTCCAGAGAAATTCAGCATCCAATATCTTTATAGCATTGAAGTAAAGTTTACACAAGTTTCTTGTTTCCAAGATATCCAAGCACAACCGCTTTAAACGAAAGCCAAGGTGTTAGTTCAGTATCCTTTAGCCTCATCTCAAATACATAAATCTTTCAGAAGTTTCCCAGCTTGGATAACAATGAAAATTCCTTCTTAAATTTAGCATATGTTGTATTGGATAAAACGTCTACATAATATGTGAAGCCACTCATTATTTTATCTAAGACCTTAAAGAAATGTTTCACTAATACAAACTTTATATGTAAGAGGTAGAAGACCAACGTTTTCTGCCCAACCACCATCCTCAGATTCGTTGTGCAGCTAATACAGAGCATAGATAGAGCCCAGCTTAGGTCCTGGTCACCAAGTTTATAGCTCACTTAGTACGAAGACTATGCACAGTTATTGATGCTAAAGATATACTTCCTCAAAACTTCAATTGTAAATCTATCACACACCTAACATCATTTTACATGGTGATTAATGCACTTTATTTGTTTGATAACTTTACAAAAATATATACATCATAATATAAAGATAGTAAAGATAGATGGAAGATGTTTACACTCAACCAGCACTATTATTTGGAAATTCAAAAGGATCTTATTTGTTCTCTTATTTAAACTCAACTTTCTACGATGTTTATCTAAAACAAATATCTACTACTTTAACTGTTATTACCTTTCGGCCATATACTTCTAGAAAGTTTTTCTACAGAGGAATTCAACATGTAAATACAGTTCTTTGCTATCCACCCGTATTAATTGTTGGACGGATTCACAAGATTATTTAGTCAAAATCTATTCCACATAACACAAATTTGGTTAGTAACTTTTAATGACTCCAAATTACTTTAAATAATTATCAATTTACAAAAATAAACTGAACAAATGATGTTAGTATATGATAACGTCTCTCTATTTAGCATACAGTGGGACATTTCGCCACCAGCATGTATATAGTTTTTGGAGAGATCATTAGCAGAACTAACGAGCCGCCCCTTCAATTGGGAATCTAGCAAACACTACTTTTGAGGATACATACGGTCTAAATAGGTACATCCAAACACTTACTCTAGAGCAACGGTTCTCAAACTGTGGTACGCATACACCCAAAGGTACGCTGGTGACCTTCAGGAGTATGCGAGCAGCTCTCAAGGAAAAATTGCCAACATAACAAGAGAAAACATGACGGAGGACCAAATGTGGTAGTGAATTCTCGAAGCAACTAGGGGATATTTTCCCCTTTGATTACCTCCCGTTTGACTTGTCATTTGGGAACATTTCACTGTGGGGGTAAAATAAACCTTTAGTCATGACCAAGAGGTACAATATATAAAAAACGTTTGAAAACCACTGATATTAAGTATTTAAAACTTGAAAGTTCATTGGCGCACTTACTAAAGTACGCCACCTATCCCTATCTTGAGTTAGTTCCATCCAGTCCACCTCATTACACCATATCTCTTTTAAGTCTATTCTAATGTTATTCACCCATCAGCGTCTATATCTTCCCACGGTTCCTCTAAATAGCTGTTCAAAACTTTATATATTGGGGGATCATATGATGCATTCAATACATAAAATGATAGCCACCTAAAGCCATGGTTCACAATTAATTTTATTGAGGGATGTAAGCGTTCAGTTGTATTTGGGATTCACATGTCAGAAATAAAGCTGAATATTTACTTTCCTTTTTGAAGAGGAATATTTTTAACTCCTAACATTACATAGAATGGGAGTGTCTTTTTATGTCAACATACATTAGATTATCTATCAACAACTAAATATTAATGTTTCTTGTATAAATCTAATGCCAGCCCGCTATTAAATACCCAGGGTGCTAGCTAATATGTATTATTAATATTACTCTATATGTTAGTGTTACCTGCAATGCACTATCTGGCCAAGCGCTGAACCAATCTATAGTGCAGCAGTTTACTAGAGCGGGAAACTGTCTCAGCCTGGCTCTGAACACTTCACCTATGGGACTAGACACAAGGAAATAAAAGTAATTACAGATCTGAAAATGGTTGTTAGGCAAATATAATGAAGCCAGGGAATTTTTCAAAGAACATACAAAAGTCTGACAAGAAAATTTGAAATGGGTGTGGAAATAGAAGAACAATATGTAGAACATCTTTTGAATTGATAAGATAATACAATTTTGCCATAACTTACACCCCAAAGTAATATGTTATTTTTTATCCTAATTTTTGCTATTATTGAAATAAAGATATCTGTATCTCTGTGTGATTTAGTTTATGGAACTATATGGTAAGTGTATACATTTGCCAGCAATTTGAATATCAGTCTATTTACATAATAATAATAGCCCCAGTTTTTAATGATATATTTGTAAAGATAATCAAGAATATGGCGAGTGAAAGTAAAATCAATTAAAAGCGTATTTTCATTAAAAATTATATATAGCTTTGTTTAATAAGTTTAAAGCTGTTTGGCATGGGTTAGTGAATATTGTAGTTCAGAAATATTCTACAGCTTCATCAACTAATAATATTTTGTCGACTTTGTCAGAGCAAAGAGAAGAGCTAAGGAGTCAAGCTAAAATGCTATTCTGTCATCTGTGAATGTTTCTTACTATAAAATCTGTGTTTGGATCTTCATGATGAATTGAAAATATTTAAGCAGTATTGTTTGGAGACCACTACTTTTAGTAACCATAAGAAACCACCATTTTAAGATTTAATTTATAAGAGAAAAATCTATGTCAATATAGAGTGTATTTTACCACCCCTAAACAACTCCATGGTGTGAGCCCACAAGTGAATTATACCGACCGAGCGGCCGCCATCATTAGCGATTAGAGTGCCAACTTTTGTAAATAGAGGGTGTCATGTGGTCAGTACAATGAGACCTCTAGCCCTTTATCTCAGTTTTATAAATAGGATAAGCTACTTCTTTATTCAAGTAGCTCCTCATTTGTATTCATGAGGCTGAGTTTGACCTTGTTCCAGACCCACTGCTTCACAGATAAATTTTGAAAGTACCGGCACCGGTGATCTTTCCCAAAACCTTGATACCTGTAGGCAGAATTTCTGGTCACTTGACCCCTAAACGTTTGTAAAATTATCTGTGACATTTTTTTACCTATTTTACCCGAATACATACCTCATGGTGATGACAGTGTGCAGGTTAGATCGGACGATCTTCTGGTAGGCCGCAAACAGATTTGGCCTGGTTGTCGGAAGCCCTTGCTCGGTGACAGGAACTCTCATGGCCTGGTATATCTTGTCCAGCTCATCAGGCTGGTAGATGTTCGGTACGTCTCCGGAGTTGAGAACACTATTCAGATCTTCAAGGAACGACTCCTTCTTGATCTGGTGTCAACAATAAAACTCCAATAGGCTTTACCTAACTACAACTACAAAACTCTATTAGTGAGGCTCACACGTTACATTTTATACATCCATTATTGTTTACATCCTGTTGCCTGGGTCAGTTTTTTATTCAAGCCATATATGTTCTACTACCATCTTTCTAGGCCTATCGTAGCTTAATATGCCTTATAATATAACTTAAGACTAGGACAGGTACGACATCCAGTCTTCGCCCGTTAATTCATTCCTATAAAAGGGTAAACATATATTTCATCAATTATACATTTTTTGACCATGCCGGGAATCAAACCTGGGACTCTTACTTAGCTCACTAGACACGCTGCAGACTGAGATAAACTGTCAGATACACGTTAAATTATCTATTGAAACTGTAATCTTTCAATTTAGTAGTATACTTGTGAACTGTATATATTGAAAATATTGAAAATTTTAAACATTAGAGAAGAAAATCAAGACGATAACATTTAAAACAAAAAAAGTATCAACATGTTTTGTTAATACAACTGTATAATGGGCTTTAAAATAAACTTTTGGTTAAAATTATTGTATATACACTTAGTATTTCTAAATTAGCAAATGATTGTTTCATTTATAGCTTTTTATTAGAAATTAAAAGAAAGTAAAATAAAAACAAAGATTAAAGCAACATATTTTATTTTTATACAATTATGTTAAATAATATCTTAATCAATGATCTATATTTTTAATATATATGTTGACTGGAAAAATGTTTTATTTAAAAAATTATTAAAATACATCTAAAATTATGTTGAAGGCTTTGTTGGCTCTTAAGGTATAATGTATATGTTTCAATCAATTTATTTTAATCTCACTAAAGGTTTTATAAACCTAAATATTTCAACAAATTCAGTGAAGCAATATACCAGCTAGTTAATTAAGAATAAAAGTTATTGCTCTGATAAACCTGGGTGTCTGAGAATAGGAAGACAGTCTCTTTGTTTTCGAGCCCTGCTTTGAGCATGAGGTTTTTGATGTCATCCCTCCATTCTACGGGTCCGTAAGCCTTGCTTAGCTCAATCTGGAAGCAGGTCAGGTCACCCATGTGCGCTGCTAGCCGGGTCAAACTGCGGCGACCTACAACAGTGAACCATTGCTCTCACTACCTACACTAGGCGAACGAGGGTGAACAAAGGATAGTGAGCTCATTTTTTCGCTTAACGTGTACATAGAAATGAACACCACCTAACGCTTTCGTTTGCCTTCGCCAAGGTTCGCTCACTCGTCGGTACATCAAAGGATGCTCGCTAGCTGGCTGTTGATAGGTTGCACGCAGTAGGGAACATCGACAGCAAACCGAACAGAACATAGTTTTTATTTGTGTTTATGTAGTGGAGTAATACTCTTGTATTGCAGTTCATTGATGTATACCGCGAACATGAATGTCTCTGGAATCCGACACATAGTTATTATAAGAGTAGATTAAAAAACTATGTTTTTATATTTATTTATCTTTACTTTCTGTCCTGAGGCCTAGACTGTAACTCAGGATTAAAAAACTAGACGTCTTGAATAAAATAAATGAACCATTACATCTATCCCACTACACCGTTCTCTACTTTTAAAAAGTGAAGTCATACACCAACGTTGTTTTCATTTTCTTCTCTTAGGCTGAACAGTTTTTTCCACTGATTATTATTACTATGCACTAGTGATTATGATTAGCTCTTCATCAGATATAATTAGAATTAGATCAAAGCCAAAGCTTCAACTAGACAACCAACGAGATTGAGTGAAAATCCATGAAAATATTTGGTTTGCTTAATGTGGACGGCAAGGCGAGTTTTGAACCAAAATCCGAACAAATTCGACCGAATGCATTCTATACCCTTCGTTCGCTCAAGTTCACGTAGTGTATACGTAGAATTTAAGATACTTTACATCTTAAATGATATCAGCTCTGCTATGTACGCTACTAAGTCAGGTTGAGTCAACCTACAGTGGCGAAACATTGCTTTATAGTGCTTAAATAGCTACTCTTCATCTGGATTAAGTAATCTCAACTGTATTTACTTTTCAAAATTCGTATTTTCTCTAGAGTACTCTAAGCCTTATGTATAGTCTTTTCATTTAAAGATCGTTCGCCATAGGAGTGGTACTAATTGATCGCTAGAAGAAGAAAAAACGTGACATCAAATCTAATATAGAATATTGTGGAGAAGTTATGACTGCGGAGAGGAGGCTATAGCTGAACAAGTGGTTTGTGCATGTGGAAACACCCAACATCTGACGAACCAGCAACAAGCCATACTGCACATCCTGCGTGACGGCGTGCTATGGAAACTCCTGGAAAAGGTCAAGTTGAAAATATCGCTAAAGAAATGCGAGGACTACATTGACAGACTTAAATAATAAAGACAAAAACACCACAGAAGAAGAAGAAGAAAATATGTTAAGGAAGACGTGGACAGCAACACAGAGGAGAGTAGTGATTGGGAGGCCTAACAACACGTAGATTGTAAGGCAGTGGCGTCGCGTCAGGGCAGTCAGGGCAAGCACTGCTTGCCTTTGATTGAATATATCTAATTATATTATTTAATATTTGCAAATATTTGTTTGCCTGGTAATCATTTAAGTGTAATTAAAACATCAGTGGGTTTGAAAATTAAAAATCCCATACATGGCAGTGAACTTAACATTCATGCAAGACGTGCACTAGTCCATCTAATGGTGGTTGAAAGTCAGTATTTGTCCGACTTTCTTCACATTGCTCTAGCTAGTGTAGTTCTTATTTGTGACGTCATAGATTTATGAGGGCAGAGAAGGGGAATAGCTGCGGATGTTGGGTAAAAATGCAAGCAGACGAGCTACGACTTCTCTTGCCCAAAAGGTGACGACTAGAACCGAAGTAACTACCCCTCTTTAACCCTTTCAAAACATAGTGGGATAGTATGGCATGAAAGGGGAAATTAATATTTTATAGTTACTGACCCCATGCCTACAGATCTTTAAGTCCGGTACACACGACACAACTTCTTTTACATAAAGTTGTACAAGAAGTTGAAGCCTAAAGATGGCATCGTAGGAACGCCAAAACTTGTACAAGATCTGCTTTGCACAACTTATTGTATACAATTTCAGGAAATAGAACAGGACCTATATCAGACATTTTTCTTGTACAACTTTTAAGCTGTAAATACGAAAACTTCGTCTTATAGACAGCTACTTAAAAAAAAAGACTGATTGTAAGAAAAACAGCAACATTCTTGAAAATAAAGAAATAATTATAATTGATGTAGGTTATTCCCCAACTGTTTTAAAGGACTTTTTATTTTCATAATGTTTATGAATGATTAAGAAACTATTTACATTAAATACCAATATTTTTAAAATCATTCAATCGTTAGTTTTCCATAAAAAGGGAAAAAACGCCATTGCATGCAATCACTAACGCCACGTGAACAGTCAATGGCTAAAAGCTGTGTGCAGTCCATGTGACCAAGATATTGTACAATTTCTTGAAATACATTTTGTACAAGAAGTTGTGTCGTGTGTACCGGGCTTTAGAGTTTTGTGTAGTTTATTGTAGCAGGTGCTTTTGTTTTTATGTGTGTATCATTTAAAGCTAACAAATGAAAGTTTATAAGTATTTATCTATAATAAGTAATAACAAAATAATGTAAATGACAGAACAGAAGGACGCCCAAAGCCACAAATAACATTAAAAAAACCTCCAAATAATTTCTTGAAGCATAAGAGAATTTAAAAATTCCGGGACCTCCCCTTTTAAATTTGGGGGCACCCCTTCCAAGCTTGCCTAAGAATTTTGGTCACGAGACACCGATACTGTAAGGACAGTGGGAAGATTAGCAAGTCTTTAGCATATAGTACTTAAAACAGTAAGTAAGCTGCGGGATGGGAAAATAATCATGTTTCACACACTCTAGTTATCCTGGAGAGGTCTGCCTCGACTTAGGGTTCCACAGATAGAAATGTAGAAATGAAGACCAAAGCTGGGTCCTGATATACTGGCAGGCAAACTATACCATCAACGAGACAAAGCAAACAAAGGATGTCTGGCTCCACGAAGGAGCTCCATGGGCTCGGAGCACTTGGTGACATTAGTAATCCAAGGTGGCACCAGCATCAATTGTCTGGCTGATACGCAGTCAACCAGACCGGCCAATAGGAGGAAAGAGCAACAAGATCAAAACCATCCCTTAGGTCAACCAGGAAAACCTATGACATCCCAACGTGTAAATTCAGAAAACTGCGTTAGCTTTAGCTAGATTTAAGATAGTTATATTAGGCCTAGTATTTAGTAATTAGTATTAAGTACCCTCACTCCTATGTAGAAATAGAAATTAAAAACATAAAAATTAATAGAAAGTAACATATAGAGGAAATAAATATAAAAATTAAATTAAGACTAGGCTTAAAGCATTAATTCACATAGTCATACTTGGCATGGAGCGGAGAAAAGATCTTAAATAATACTAAACATGAAATTTGAAGTGAGAACACATATTCTGGAAAAGTTTAATTTTAAATGCACCTAGGGTTACAGTGGCGCATCTTGCGCATCTTATAAATTTGCTTTTGGCCAAAGTTGCTTGTTAATATTAGCTACGTTGGGCCATATGCACTCGCAATGGAGTCAAGCAATTTAAATATTATATCTTAAACCATCAACAATCTCCAAGTTTACCCGTTTTCTCTCACCCCTCATATGAACAGGACAGCACGATGAACGCAGGGTACCAAGAAGCATCAAGTACATTTATTCTCGGTAGTTACATGTTTGTTTAACTCTTTGATTCGGTCCAAGAACTGGCAACCAAGCCAGTATTGTATATAAATATTTTCCATGTTATTATCAATATTAATAATATGAAGAGTTTGTTTGTTCGTCATGAGCGTTGTATAATATCTACTGCACGCAGAGGGGTGACATCTTAAAATCAACAGCCCCTGGACCTAGTTGAAGCCAGAATTTTAAATTTTTTATTCAAGTTGTTTGAATTTACTAAAAACTGGTTCAAAATAAATAAAATTAAGAGCTTTTCCTTTTTATGTTTGAAGCCAAACAGGCTACCAACATAAGCTAATTTAATCTGGGTCTGATTAGATTATGTTAGATTGAAATTTTCCAGGTTTGGGTATTATTTCTATATCATGCCCAGCTTTCGTTAGGTTTAGGTATTATTTTCATATCATACCCAGCTTGCGTAATTTTAGAGATTATTTTCATATTTTATAATCATCCCCCCGCTTATATAGGAGGGCATCAAAGAAACAATCTTGCTCGGGCGCAAAATGTACCTAGGGTTGCCCCTGAATATTTGGATAGGTGGCGTACTATTGTAAGTGCGGTAGTGAGCTTTGGAGTGCCTAGTATCATAGAGTAATTAACTATTTAGGATATCAACATTTGCTTTCGAAGAGTTGGCTGTGGTATCCGCAAGTATCCTAAGAGAAGATACTAGCTACCGGTGTGCCATTTACCATATTGAAAATTTACTCTTGCAATTTTAGTTTCTCTTGCACTTCTGTTTAATATTTTCTTACACACCTTCTCAACCCCATGCGTTTAGGATTAATCCTTCATAAGTTTAACTATATTGTTCAACAATACATACAAAATCAATATTAAATTGTTATCTGTACCGTATGTTATACTTTTTATTTCTCACCACGTCTTACTACCTGTTCAGGCTATACGGATATATGATAATTACTCTAATGGGGTAAGGATGAGGAAGAATCCATTTTAAGGAGAATCTAGCAGTATTTGTGTAGGAGCGGAGTGGGAAACAATTTAGAAAGAAACATATGTTCGGTAGACCTGACTGGGATTCAAGCCAAGATCTCTCCATCACCATTATGACAGTATAAGACGGGATTGACGCCTTGGACTATTTGGCCATTGAAGTGGATCAGATGGTGTAATGAATGTGAGCACTCGTGTCGAATGCATCGTGTGCTATATCTTTGTTCCATCCCGTGTGAAAGCGAGCTAAAAGGGAAGCACGGGAACCAATTAAATCATGCGCCGACACTACAACTCACACCATGATTCTAACCGTACACCAAAGTGACGAGTTGCTGCATTGCGAGAAGGGTTTGAGGGGATGAAGTTGGTATGGAGTTTTAAAACATTATTGGAACCTACTGGCTCTGCTGTAACACTACTCTACGGGGGCACGGGAGTTTCCCGTGAACACTAGGAAACACATCTAGCTTATCTTATCAGAGCTTTTATACTTCTTGGGGACTCCCCCTGTATTAACCACATATTCCCAGTGTCCTGGATAATAGGATTGGTGTATACGTAAAGCCTGTGGGCGTGTAAATACGAAAGCTCTCGTAAATGGTCCTTAATACTCGGTCTATTCAATATTCAAGTCTCGCTGCAAAGATTAATTGACTACGTTCACAATGATCCTCAGACACCTGCACCTTGTCCTTATGTCATCTTTGTGGCAGAACGATCATCATACACGGAGTGGGGTCAAAGGGGAGAGAGCATCAACTAGAAGTAACTCCTGTGACCCAAGATTCTCTCACGCGACTATCTACGGAATATTTATTCGACCATTCCCGACCAGAAGTAAGTAAAATTAATTATTATTATTGTCCGATTACCTTACTATGCTTATTAAACACAATTAACTTTTCATAACAGTCTAATTATCTGATCGTATTCAGGATTACCTTAAAATACTAATAAGCCCATAAGCCTCATTAATTTTAAATTGGTAGGACTTCGTTGAATATTTTTCACTTCTTACTAACTAGGTGTGTTATTTTTTTACAAATCAAATAAATTTTATAAAGTTTTTAGTTTATCAAGATCATGCACTTTATAAATCTATAAATCCTGGTGATATAGTATTTTTAATTGTATTAATTTAATTTCATGCTAAAAATTAAAAGCGTGATATAATGGGTGGTCCATTAGAATCTAATAGTGTTGATTTTTCCTTGGATGTACCGTTTATTAAAAATTAAAATTTAACTGATCTAATGATATGTATGTTGTAGTGTGAACAAAAATATTTTACATTTACAAGCATAATAATCTATAGCTATAAAATCATGAAAAGCAACAGAATTTTAACATAATACTCACTTCAAGTATATAAGTATGCTGAAAGTTGAAAGCACTTTATGCACATGACGTCAGTCCTACATGAAATATCCATCAAATTGTCGTCTTATGTTAATCGTGAAAGAGGTTAAATTTGTTAATATTATACAAACGGGTTTAAAAGTTATTTTTGAGAAACATGATATTTTATCACGCGGAAACGGCAGGCTGGTATTTATTATTTGGACCTTCAGGTTTGCTTCCTTATCTAAAAATGTGTTTCCCTACACTTTAGCTTTCTCGGAGATTCCAGAACGTAAACAAATGATTTGAATTTGCTAGGTTTTTATTGAAGACCAGTAATAGCAAAATGTGTACCAGCTTGCAAACAGTACCCATTATTGAAAGATAGTTGGAAATTAACACTTGAATACGAGAATAAAACCTAGGACCTTTTAGAATCCTGGTGTAATCCTTGGCAATCTAAATACATTGTGAATACAAACTATGAGTTAAGCCAGTCCACAGTGCCCATTACTCACCCGATCCCCCCATCCCCAGCAGTAGAGCGTTCCCCAGAGGCTGTCTGATAATCCTGGATATTCTGCACACGTGACTAATGGCGTCCAGGAACAACACCAGCTTCATAGGTGCAGTGGAGTGATGGTTGTAATCCTCCAAGTACTGGTCCAACACCTTCGATAGCTGGAATATTTGAGTGCCATACTTTGTACTCGCACTAGTGTTCGAGAATAGCTTTTAGAATAAGAAAAGTAATATCTAGGATCATTAAGGTGGTATGGAAGGAGACGCGAGAAAAGGTCAGTAGTTTTGCAGTATTTTATGTCAAAACATTTTTGCACAAATAAGCCAAATATTGCTCCTGTATAAACTTATGGTTTAATTTTCTTCACATGTTGATGTCAACAGTTCCTGAATATCTGTCATGATCACGGTGGCGTTATCTATAAAACTTTTTAAATTAAAAGAAAAAATTCTCATTAAGTTCCAGAACACCTTTGACAAATATTCAATAAATTTTGAGGTCATCATGTTAAGAAAATTATATTCAATGTTTGTACTGGATCAACATTTTATTTATTTTTGTCAAAAAAGTTTTACTATAAGAACTTCAAAAACACTGGCTTTTTCTCGCATCCCCCTCCATCCGCCTTAAATAAATATTTTCTTACATGATATACAATTAATGTGTTAATAATTTGCGTCATAAAATTGCTTGGAATAAATAGTTAAGTAGAACGTTATATAGAGCTAATCATTATGATGGGAACCCAATAAATTTATCAAAAGACCTCACTAGTATTATGTTTTACTTTACCTGTTCTATTGAATTGGTAGCGTAAATTTGAATAGACCACTACTGTAAAATTTTAGTCTTATGAAAAATTTAATTTCAGTTTCAAGTAAACTTTAATTATTAGTTGTTTTATATTTAAACACCTGTTAAAAATTTAGAGCCCAAATTCCAAATTTCATAGACAATGAAATGAAATTACTTCTTTGACTATGGTATTTTCAAAGAATCTAGACTGACCTTCTCCATGTCCTTAATTTCCTCATAGTTTTTGACGTCAGACTGTGGCTCTAGGAAGTCACCGAACAGAATGGCCCGGTCTTCTAGGACCTTGTCTGCGTTGAGGCCGAACCCTCCAATCTTCTCTCTGAGCAGTTGGTCGAACCATTCACAGTCCTCATCGTTCACCAGACGGTCTTGAAACACCCTGCAGCACTCGTGGTACCACAGTCTCACCAGGGGATCTATCTCCTGAGATTGAAACATGGCTTCCTTTACTTGGGCATATTCAGCTTACAATTGGACAAAAAATACTCACGTATCTGAGAAAACTAAACATCTACTGATTTCTCTCATGGCAGAGTCACAAGTGACACTTTTAAAACTATTATGTTTGAGTTTGTGACTTTGTAAAAACTATATTTCGTTTTAGTTACTTACTAGATATAATAATATTAATTAATATACGTTAGGTATTTAAAGAAAATGAGAAGAATATACTAGAAATAAACACAATATTTTGACCCATGTATTCTTCCATTATTAGTTGGACTTCTTGTCCTTTCTGTCTAACGTTTAAATAATCAGATTTATGTATTCTTATAAACCCCGAACCGACATCGATTCAGAAAACAAAATTGACAAAGAAATTCCTCACTTTCGCAACCTCCAATTTTATGGTCATGGCTTTGTCAGGATTACTATGGGGAAGGGGTGTGGCTTACAAGATATAATTATAGAAATACGTTTGGATGTCATTTATTTAACCACGCTACTAGTCTACAGAAAGGCTACATTAAATGTGATGGTGTCTAAATGAGGCTAGTAAATACTTGAGAAGCATGAAGACTACCATGGCAGCAACCCGCGCTTTAACCAATGACCCCAAGTTCCACACCAGCGTGACATAATATTCTCTCACCAGTGCATAGCGGCCGAACCACATCTGTATCTTTCTCTGTACCTTAGGAAAGGGAACTTATCTTCAAAAATTACATTAACCACTCACTTGTTGTCTTCCCCTTAATTGCTATGCCCTTATGGCCAATTAGAGAGGAGCAGATCCTTCAAATAGGATTATTGGCAGCTCTCCACTCTGAAGGAGGCCTGTTCAGCATTTAACTACAGTCAACATTCTATACTCGACTCAGAAATACATTAACTGGTTTCCTGACAATCTAGTTCAGCGTTACACTGTATAGAATAGGGAATAAATGCAACTATTAAGAAAACACTACATTTCTACTTATTTAAAAAAGATTTGAATCAACATTTTGAAAAACTTAAACTAATTATTTACTAAACCAGACTTTCTCTCGTTGAACATTCTATTGCTCTCAACGATCGAGTCAAGTAACAACATAAACCGTGCATACTATATTAGCTTGGCTCTACGTTTATTTATTCTCAGGACCGGTCTAAGGAAAAAGTGTTGTTTGTGCAAAACTCACATTCTGTGCCCCCCACCCCCATCTAAAAAAACTGTGGAGAATACTATAGATGGCCATTTTAAAACTAGAGCCTATATATATCATTTTGAATATTCTTTCCCAAATATGTTACCCATTTGAGATTGTCTTTCCCCAATATTCGTAAAATATGTTCCTTCATAACAGGATTGAATTTTGCAATCAACTTTACGAGCCCGAGAAAAGTCTATTGTTTTTGCTGTAGAGGGTTTCGTGAGTTCCTCTAACAGTCATGTTGTGTTGGACAAGGTGGAAAGATGGCAAGGTCTCTCGTGGTGTCATTTTTCCATCGCTCTCTTTTCTGAGCAATTAATCTTTGATTTTCATCATCAATTGCCTTGCCAGTGTTAAACTTACTTTCTGCTTCAACTCATTTTTCGTAGCCCTTTAAGTGGTTAGAGGACGTCTCGTGTTGGACAAGAGTTTTTCCGAGGTGGCCTCAATCACAGTTTCCATTTTCCTCAAATAATGCAGTGCTGGTGGTTGCCGTGTTTAATACCTTGCAGCATAAACAGTATACACCTCCCTTAGACTGGGAAAACATTATTCATCGCCTTCTAATGTTCTTGCCGTTGGAAGAAAGCCGATAATAAAATACGTTGGAAATGATCTTTTGGCACCGTCTCTAGGGTATCTGTCTAATACTGTTGAGATGGTACTTGCAAATAATAAAATCACGTTCAGTTGCACTTAGCACTTTGGGTAAGTTATCCGAATCTTTCAATTTGTCACATGAATTATTCATTTCTTGGATTTTATCAGTCACATTACGCTTATCACTGTGATCAGTAATTTTCGTGGTGTTAGAATCATCGGCATTAGTATTTATTAAATCTTCTGAGCCATCTTCTTCCTCCTCTGACATTTGAGATTGTCTTTCCCCAATATTCGTAAAATATGTTCCTTCATAACAGGATTGAATTTTGCAATCAACTTTACGAGCCCGAGAAAAGTCTATTGTTTTTGCTGTAGAGGGTTTCGTGAGTTCCTCTAACAGTCATGTTGTGTTGGACAAGGTGGAAAGATGGCAAGGTCTCTCGTGGTGTCATTTTTCCATCGCTCTCTTTTCTGAGCAATTAATCTTTGATTTTCATCATCAATTGCCTTGCCAGTGTTAAACTTACTTTCTGCTTCAACTCATTTTTCGTAGCCCTTTAAGTGGTTAGAGGACGTCTCGTGTTGGACAAGAGTTTTTCCGAGGTGGCCTCAATCACAGTTTCCATTTTCCTCAAATAATGCAGTGCTGGTGGTTGCCGTGTTTAATACCTTGCAGCATAAACAGTATACACCTCCCTTAGACTGGGAAAACATTATTCATCGCCTTCTAATGTTCTTGCCGTTGGAAGAAAGCCGATAATAAAATACGTTGGAAATGATCTTTTGGCACCGTCTCTAGGGTATCTGTCTAATACTGTTGAGATGGTACTTGCAAATAATAAAATCACGTTCAGTTGCACTTAGCACTTTGGGTAAGTTATCCGAATCTTTCAATTTGTCACATGAATTATTCATTTCTTGGATTTTATCAGTCACATTACGCTTATCACTGTGATCAGTAATTTTCGTGGTGTTAGAATCATCGGCATTAGTATTTATTAAATCTTCTGAGCCATCTTCTTCCTCCTCTGTATTGAACGTTAGTAAGAATGTATTAATCACGGAATTAATTTTTGAAATATATGCGCAGTTTCTTACCTACCCCGTAAGAGAACGGCATGATTAGGTTTGTATGCAAGTATCTGGCACCTAAACACATTCAGAAGCGCATATATAGAATTCAAAGTGTAACACATATGTGTATTATACTATGTATTCTCATGTTATATTCCTGACATGGTTGAAAAATGAGAAACTCAATCTTTCTCCTGCTCAAATGTTGATAGTGTATTTTTCATCTCCAGCCATTCACACTCACACTTACAAAAACAATGGGATATTATATATTTCTACTCTCACTTATATGTATTATAAATTAAATATTGACCAATCCTTTGCAAAACCATTGTTAATGAATTGGATAGATAATTCATGAAAAGTATAATGCTACATGATGCATGACTGTGGTCAATGAATAGCAACCAACAACTAATTATGCCGCGTTAAGACAATTATGTAGGAGCATAAGTGTTTATAACGTATGTATTATGATTGGTGGAGTTAATTAGAAAAAAGTTTTTGGTTTATTAACAAATATTTAATTAGTTTTATTTAAAGTATATTATTGTATTTTTCCTAGTCCATTATTACTCTAAAACGATAAATAAAGAATATTAGTGTTTCGAAGGTATGCATAGGAATCAATGAGGGTGGTTAGAAAATGTTTTTAGCTTTAAGCGTATATAGAATACATTTATTTAAAATATATATAATTTTATTCATTTTAGTCCCTTAATTTTCAAAAATGATAAGTTATGAAAAATAATATTTTTTTAAAGTATGCATTAAGATCAATGGAGTTAAATAGAAAAAGCTTTTAGCTTAAAGAAAATTTGGTTTGCTTTTTATATATATATTACTTTATTTACCTTAGTCCATTCTTCCTTTAAGATGATTAGTAAATAACATTATCCTATATAAAATATAAATGAAGATATCAGTAGTTGGTCAATGGTCATGAACATTGTATTATCGTTAATAGTTCATTCACTCCAAATTTTACGAACGGATAGTTGCAACCGAACATATCACTCGTCATTCTTCTTCAAATAAACACTCAAAGGAATACATCTTTAGAATGTAATAGTGAAAGGGTAAAAGGTGAAAGATGTTACCGGTCCATAGCTTCTCTTGTCCAGGGAGGAGGGCTAATGGCGGATCAGTATTAGAGGTGGTGTGGGGATAGAGGGGCGTTCCCCTTCAGGGGGGCTAAGACACAACATGCTGTTGTCTTCAGCAAGATGGAAAAAACACAATTTTTTAGGATCCTATATAGCAGTAACGAACAATACGATTAAACTCTCTAGGACCTTCTTACAGTAGATGATCAGGCGGCAGCAGATTGTGTTGTGGTACCCTTTTTCTGTAATACTTCTCATTATCAAGCTCCAAAATATTGTTCTCTGATCCACAAGGTCAATCGTTAATTTGATAGCCACTCCCTACGATATTACCTCCCACCACAGAGCTCAGAACCGATTTATACTCTCACTTTGTCACCTTAACCTAATTTGTTTGCTTTCATTATTCTTGATTATGTAGTTGTAGGGCTATCCCGAATCCACGGCTGCCAGGAAACGTGACATTTGTTCCAGGTATAGCAGGTATATCCCAATATAAATATATCTCATTTTAGCATTGACGATGAAAGCGATACCAAATTAATAACAATTTTTAGCTCAATGGTTTTAACCAGCACTTAAGATCGTGTTGAAAAATGACAACAAAGTATGATTTCGTGCTAAAAATTGGAAGAGGAAATAAAAGAGTGAATATATTTAACAAATATTTTCTGGGAAAAGTATAGGCTATAATAAAATGTGTATCTTTTCAGCAATTATAATTTATTAACTAGACTACTGTAATATTAATTTAAAATGGAGTTAACCAACATTTATTCCAAATCGCCAAAATATGAAATTTCAAATTGCTCCAATTAATATATTTTTTTTATAATTTAACATTAAAAAAATTAAAATAGATTTCTTGACAAGGTCAAGGTGTCCACAAATTTAATCATTTAGGGAGACACCTGCTTACAATACGTAAATATTTTTTTCAACTATAACATCATGATTATGAATAATACTATATTAAAACCTTTAAACACGTTTATAAAAATAATAACATCTCTTAATTTTTAAGTTTTTGAATTAATTTGTTAAATGGATTATATAAAAGGGATTATAAAGTCAAAATAACAGCGTAGACTTAAGAGAAGTGCAAATCTATATATCGACACGTTGGACGTTTTAAGTTTCAAGTTCCAAGCTATCGCATGTGATATTCATTGTCTGAGTTTCCTTACGACACAATATGGCTGGCCAAGACCACTGACCTCCGCAACTTGACACTTCTAAGACGATAACGAGACATAATGTACTCTTTTTATTTATGGGAAGACCGTTGTTTGTTCACGTTCAAGAGAGTGATGTTTGTTCTGCAATTACAGCGCGATGTCAGGTCAACCGGATAGCCTGACGATAATCTTGTCACGGAATATTCCTTTCTGGTGGTCATCTATCTCCAGCAGTAAGGAAGTACCTCTGATTAGTGTAGGTCTACCAACACCACAAACTGAAGGGAATGCTATCAACACGCTATTATAGTGATCATATTTTGTAAGTTTTAATTCTAACTTCAAAACGGAGGTCAGTGGACAACAGATAGGTTACACCTTTCCTTCTGCCAGAGGTAAAAGTTTAATCATTGCTATTTATTATTATTTAATTAATAAAGCTAAAATGTAATATAATTATATAGTAATATTTTCATAGCTTGTAAAAACGTTTAATGGAAAGCATTAATTCAATGATATTTTCAAAAGGTAAGTATCACATTAAAATGTCTATGTACAGGCCTATTGGAGCAGAACTCGGTTTTGAATGTGAATGATCGTCTGGTATATGATGAATATAATGTGAGAATCTGGAGGTCAAAGATGGGTAGTGTTTTGTTTTCAATACTGGCTAGTATTTTCATAAAGATAGAGTTGTTTATGACAACTTCTTGATGAGAACCCACAATAGGTTTATAAGTGAGCGTTGTATCGTCAAAGTGTTTGTTTAGTTACTTATTTTAACAAATGTTATTCTAAACCCAACTAGATATATGATTACTGTCAAACTTTTGGAGTGTTGTTGATAAAAGGTTCAAGACAATACAAATCAAATTAATTAGTTACATTAGAACAAAATATGGATTTTATTATTATAGATATAAAATTTCCTTTTTATAATATTATTTAAACAAACGCTGATACAGCTCATCACCTAGGGTGCAAAGGATCATAGGCACGTCTTTTATTTTACGGTGTTTTTCTTGGTAAAGTGATAACGTGTGTACTTTTGAACTAGGACCATCCATAATTTCATGATTTTAGAGGGAATAAAATCCTATTCATAGCGGTGAGGGATTTAAATTAAATGCAATAAATACAAACAGCCTCTAAAATGTATTCTGGAAGAAATACAATTTTAAATATATGTAACTAATTGTACTTTGGTGTTCATAATAAAATATGCTCTAAAAGGTATGCCTCTTTAATACCAGTACTGCTTAGTATTTTAAAACTGGCTGGAAAACACAAACCTTTCGCCAGTTGTTGCATTGTATCGTGTTTTGCGGGATTTTCTCGAAATAAGGCAAAATATACAGCTAGTTGCGCGTGTGACCACCTTTTTAGAGAAATTATATTCAGGGAGTTACAAGAGAATAACAGTATATTTTACTGGAAATCAAAGAAACAGTCGATAGGCAATAACTATTCATATATGTATAATGACTAGAGCGTCCAAAGTCGAAGACTTTAATATTAACCAAGAATAATTCATACATATATAAATATTGACTAGAGTGCCCAAAGTGGAAGATTCAAATATTAAACAATCTCGCTTATTATGGCATCAATATTATGTACATTAATATTAATTTTACAGCGTTAAATATAAGTGTCCTGCCTAACAATGAATTCCAAAGAGATAGTTATAAAGTATTATATAAATAAGGGGCGGTCAGCTTCCCATTTAACCAATTAAGGCAGTACAAGGCTATAGAAGTTACTAGTGTATTATAGAATACTAGAGGTTCGTTTCCCACAAACTAATAAAAGTTAATAGGTGCTGTAAAAGTTAATTTTCCCTAAAATTCATTCTCCAGCGAAAGATCCCAACAATAAATTTGAAAATCTGTAAGAGCGTAATAAAAATAGTCGAAAATAGAAAATACGTTTACATTGGTGCAAGGGTAAATTTCCCCAAAAGATTAAATAAAATGAAGACGTGGCTGCAAATTAACTACGTTGATACCAAAAGCCCATCCTATAATGGAAATTTAAATTTATAAGATCAAATCAGCAATTTCGAAAAGATTCCTATAAATTTAGCCAAAAGATAATTTTGAAGGATAGAAATTAAGTCCCAGATTAATTTTCCGCTCTCACCTTTAGTAAGCCTATGATACAATGAGTGACGATGTCTAAAAAAGACCGCCATATTATATAGCAAGTTCATCATACCTCATGTTATCAAAGAGTAGGGGTGATAAGAGGGGGAGGGGAGTGGAAAGCACGATACCTCGAAGCGTATATCTTTCACAGTTGCCACACCGGCAAGTTGGAAGTTGAAAAGGGTATTGAGTTTTGGGGGTTAAAATAACTCTAATCATAGCCAATTTACTGTACTTAATTATTTTAAGACCTATGCGTATACATTTAAATATATTAAAAACATATATTATAGAATGGATTTTTAATATGATATTAAAATTACATAGGAATAAGTATTCTTGCAAGTATTAAATATTGTTGTCATAAAAGACACTGGTCTATACTTCATACAAATAAATATTGATATTAAAATTATTATTGCTGAAGACTACTCGCACAGGACCCCTCACTGACCCATCTACAAATTACCCCACATTGGCTCATTTAAAACTCATAAGTGTGTATGACAAGATTAAAGCATCTGTTGAATTTTTCTGATTGGTAGACACCAAACTGCATTGATCCATAAAAATATAGTATTGAGAAGGCTCACATTGTTTCTTAAGCAAAAGACTATGAAAGTTGGATTTGCTATTCATTTATTAAGGGAAGTTATGATTAGCCAACCCTTATCAACTTACTCAATCTATGACATTAGGAACTCGAGTCTACGTTGCCACACTTACAAAAGTACTATTCCTATCTTGAGATAGTTCTACCTCATTACACCCTATCTCTTTCAGATACATTATAATGTTATCCCACTGCTCTCTTCCCATTGGGTTTTACAATTAGTGCCATGAAAATTGTTCTAGATCCTTTCATTAGTGCTGTATGTCTTGCAGACCATAATCCACGAGATTTTATTATATTAACAATGTCTTGTGATGAGTACAGAATACGTTTCTCATAGTTAAGTAACATCCTCAACTTCCCTGTAGCTTTATTCAATTTTGGACAAAATATTTTCCTTAGCGCCTCATTTTACAACCCTATTTTATTTCGTTATTTAAGGTAAGATACTACGTTTCACACCCATAGAGAACAACCGGTAAAATTATTGTTTTGTTTTATTCTGAGCTTTACACTTCTTGACAGCAGGCGAGATGTCAACAACTTCCTGAAAGAGTGATAGCGACTGTAATATTTTCCTAATTTCCAACCTAATATAGTTATTTCTAGTTAAAATTGTTCCTAGATATTTAAACTCATTAACTCTTTAAATAAATATGTTACTCGAAGTAATCTCTAAACTATCCTCCCCAATCTGTGTTCTCTACGTGATCATATATTTATTCTTTTTAGCATTCACCTATAAACCTATTTCCTTACTATCCTCTAATAAAATGTCTGCATTTCTTTCAACAACTTCCTTAGTACTGCCCAACAAAGCTAAATCATCTGCGTAGCCTAATGGCTGCATTGTGCCATTTAGTGTAAGCCCTTCTCTACTCTCGTGTTTTACTCTAATAGCATACTCTAAGGATAGATTAAATATAAATGGGTAAAGTGAGTCTCCTTGTTTCAACCCAGTATGCATTTAGAAAATATCTGATAAGTGACATCCAACTCGTACTCTGCCACATGTATTAGTCAAACATACCTCAATTAGCTTGACAAGGTTTTTGAATTATAGGACTATATTTATCTGATGAACCGTCATTTTACCAATAAAAGTATCGTATTTCTGTAAAGTTGAAAATATCTAAATATAATTATCTATTATATAGCTTTATTTAAGCATTATACTACTCGACTGCCATTTAACAAACAAAAACCAATAATGCGACCACTAATAATATTACTTTTCAGATACACCTTTCCTCACTTACTGCGTCCCAAACACGTGTATACCTGATTCAAGAGTTACAATCCTTATAAAGTCAGCCATTGCGGGTTCTAATACCTCTGATAAAGCAGGTGGAATACGTTATGCAGAACAGTAGCTGGCAGTTACAAAAGTTAGTAAGACTAATATAATATTATATTCACTCTTCATGTCATATGATCTACAGCAGTCAGGTTTGATTAAAGATCTAATAATATAGTAAAAAGTTGTCAGTGTTGACTATCTAAAGGTCACGAGTTAATATCACTTGGTGCACTGGGGATAGATCGTGAATCTATTAGCTGCCTACTTTACTCAGCCGTGTTCAAAATGACTGACGGAAAGCCTAAGATTATGTGAGGTTTACTAATGAATAGGACATAGTTAACCTTAAATATGGTACACGTGTCCCCTAAACTGGTGGACTTTTGGGATGAGTAATCTAGGCTTGATCACATTTGTCGTATTTTACAAAGTAGTGCCTTATTACTTTGGTAAACAAAGTTGTCAATAAATCACTACATTTAAGGACCTCCACCTCCTCCAAGGACCTCATAGTAATATGAAAGTGTCGATTCTGGCCCACTCATTTGCA
>CABEEJ010003321.1:0-29813 GCA_901482245.1 Timema douglasi
ATTCACCAGCCAATTATCCAACAAATTTAGTGGATCTCTGGTAATATTCAACCCTGCCAAGTGAGACTGTATAAACGTTATCTTATTAATTTGTTCTATATTTTGCTTTAACTAATTCTCAAATTACTATCCTTTTAGAAATTCTACAGCCTCATGCCTGGCCACTGTGTTGCCCAGGTAGCCACAACTAATCAAGTAATCCCTCAAGTTTATTTGCCTTGAGAAGAAATTTAATATTCCATAATTTTCTACCTTATTGTAAAACTTGTACATTTTTATGCTTTTATTGTCTACTAAATAAAACTATTGTCAAATTGATATGTTCAGTTTTCTAATTTACTAAAATTTAGTTTTATTTAGTTGCACTTCTTCCCTTTCAAGTGCCACCCTGATTAGTCCAGCATTCAAGGACATATTCCTTAGTCTGCGTAAATCACATTTTTCTACTCAGTTTATTTTCTGGTGCTGTACTGACTGGTGTGTACTGTGTTATTCTCAGATGTAAAATATTTATGTTTCTATAATTATTCACTTGCCGTTAGTGTTTTTTGTAATGGCCTTAAGTGAGCCATCTACGTCCAAAAGGAAGTACGAAGATGATATTGCTATTCGGGAGTTTAATAGTGAATGGGGAAAACAGTTTTTATTTACAAAGATAAAGTTTTCTAATCTTGTGTGTCTTATTTGTGGGGCTAGTGGTGCAATTCCCAACAGTTTAATTTGAATTGTCACTTTAAACAGATGCATCCAGATATTAAAATAAAATATCCAATTGGCTAAGCATAAAGAACAGAATTTGTAACTAAAAAGAAACATTTGCTGACTGGGCAACCATTTTTTTTTAAACAAAAAGTGATCAACTGGTGACAATGGTCAAAGTTGCTTGTGAAATCGCCCTCATCATTGCTCGAAAATAAAAAGCCATACGGTACTCTGATGCAGAATAGATAGTAAATCCAAGTCTAATGACCTTTGTAAAAGCCACTGAAGGTCCTAGTGTCATTAAAATGATATATTACGTTAAACTTTCAAGAAATAAAGTTATGCGGCGAATCTATGAGATATCTGATGAATTTAGCGGACAAGTAGCTTCGTGTATCAATACTTGTAAATACTTTTCCATCGCCTTGGACGAGAGCCGCAATATAAGTGACACTGCTCAACTTGATGTTTATGTGTGTATTGTCAACGAGTAATTTGATGTTGCTGAAGAGCTTCTAGACTTGGCTCAGATTGTTTTATGTAGAGGAGAAGATATTTTGAAAGCAATAAAATTAGTTATTGAAAACAACAGTTGAAACATGTCAATTTGGAAAATTGACATTTACACCACGAGCCTACATAAAAATACTAAACTATGATAATTATTATAGCTGAATCCAAAGGAATTAAAATTGACATATTTAGGACTAATATGCTTCAACATTTACTTTCCATGACTGGATGCGCTTGGATACAGCCACCATGCGTCCAAGAAGAAAATACTACAAGTGTGTAAAATAACACTCACAAGACGAATACTTATAAAAATACTATAGCTGAATCCAAAGAAGATAATTAAAACTGATTTATTTAGTGATAATATCCTTCAAGACTTACCATAACAGGATGGGCTCGGGTACAATCACCATGCTTTAAAATAAATTACGACGAGTATGGTGGGGAAACCAGCATGGTAAATCTCACACAGGTCCTCGCTGCATCACCCAATAGTTGAAATGAACGGGACCGGTTTGGAGTTGAAGTCACTAGCCTAGAGCGCTGCTGCACTTGCGGCGTTCCTTGGGACTTCAGTCTTTTACTCACCCCCCCCCCCACCTCTTTTTTTTCTTTCTCCTCTTGTTCCCGTCTCTCCCATTTGCCTGTGTTTACGCTTTATTTCTGTTTGGTCAGAGAAATCGTATATAATGAGTGCCGCTCAGATTCACTTATTGTATTTCACCACATCGTACCATCAAAGCAAGAAAGCGCTGCTCTAGCACTTACAGAAGTACCAGCTCGCCATGAAGTTTGTATCATGGGTCCCACCACGTCATCAAGGGAAATCCTCTTCGATCTTTTAAGTATCAAAGCGCTATTAATAAGTCCATCAGACTTATGGGTCTAGTCTAACAGACTACTTAATAAACCAAGAAAGACTATACGAAGTATTTTATAGTTTTCCCCCTCCCAAATGGAATTATTTTGTGCATAATAGTTACTATTCTCACAATTTATGAAAGTTAGGTAAGTTATAACAAAGCTAATATGAGTTTTAAAAAAGACTACAATACTAAAAAATATTATAAATAAATCTTAGCTTGAACATACTAATTAGTAATGTTAGTAACAATAATCTAGATTTTCGGCTAGTTTGCATTTTCAGACCCTTGTTATTACCCGAAATACAAAGTAATCTATTATATTGATTACATAAAAATAATGAAAATTTATTCAATATTTATTTCCTACATACATAAACAATCTAAAAGCTCTTAATCAGGTTATATTATAATTCAAGTGAGCGCGCGTCCCCTTTTTCCCTATACTTCCCATGTTAAACCAGTGACCGCGGCCAGTTGCCTCACTATGCCATAGAGTGCCTAGATCCGTTTCTCTTCGAGAGGGGCGTGGCTGGCTTCACTTTTTCGCAATGCTATATCATAGGAATGTCTTCTCCGTATATATAATAGCTCCTTGGGTATAACTAGCTTAATATAGGGATAGATGGCGAACTTTTGTAAGTGCAGCTTTGAAAATGAATATTAAATTAACGTCAGAACTCCTAATTCAGTAGACTGAACAGAAGTTTCCCGCTTTCATTAAAAGTGAAAGGGAGTTATACTTTTATTATTTTTAATTATCATTATTGATAAATGAAAACAAAACTGTAGTTGATCTGTCTAAGCTGAATAAACAATAAAAGATTGAGCATGTGAACAATTAATTCATTTTAATTTCATGAGAAAGGAATTATTATAAATTATAAAATTGAAAATTGTTCGTGAGAACTATTTTGAATAATGGAATGCAATTTGTAAATATTTTCTTTAAGTTGTTTAAAAACCTAAAACTGTGATGTAAGCGTTTTGTTTTTTAATTAATCTTTCTTTCCAAAAGGTTTTGATTGTTGGGTCTTCTTTTGCCCTGAATAATGAATCATATACTAACTTCATATAGTATGTAAATATGTACCTATTATAATTATTGTGATTTTTTTTATGCTGTATTTACTTCTAATAGCAATTTTAAACTGTTTTTTTTTCTTCAAAATACATAGTAAATAAGAAAACATGCTAACAACCCTTGTATCATCCGATGATGAGTAGTAGCAGTCAGAGCTTAGCACGGCGTAAGATGAACTTCAACCCAGTCTTATTTATAGTGAGTATGTTATAGTCCTATTTACTATATCATAGGTTGCACAATAAAAGACGAATAAATTATCATTATTATTGGCTGTCGCCATTTTCAATGCGACTCAAGTAAAAGTTTTGTTACCTTTCAAATTTGTTGTCCTTGGTGACAGGGAGTTCCCTGCTCCCGAAAGGGTATTTAATTGTGTTTTTAAATCTTTTTTTAAATAATTTAAATATTTAGTTTACGTCTTCGTCATCAATTCTTTATTTTGGAACTAATAATCATGGCATTCTGAAAAGATGGGCTTGAATTTGTGTTCTGAATCTCCTTGCGGAGAATTGTTCTCCTTTTGTGCATCTGTAGATGTTAGAAGAGTTTGCAATGGAAAAGAAACCAATAAATCGTTCGGTTCAACCCCCGGGCAAGGGGAGTACAACTGATTTGAAGAAAAGTCAAGGTTGGTACCTAATTTACCTTGTCCCTCTGGATTACTTAACTATTTTTTTCCTTTTTAAAATGTTATAGTTGCCATGGGTGTGGGAGTTATAGAACTAGTATCAGAAATAACCTCTTAAAAGACACGCATTTTATCACCTACTTCTGTAGTCTACTATAGTTTTTCTTCCCAAATAAATTTTTGAAATTTGTTCGGTCTTGTTAATAAATACCCTTTCTTATCAAGGTCCTGACACAGACTCCATATCCGTCGTCGTGGTTTGCAAGATGATAGGAGCCTAGATGAGTTGTATGAATAAAAAATGTATATGATTGTATGTAGGTGTAACTGACCTCTCAGGAGGAAGAATAAAGTAATTGGTATACTTTGTTTACACATTTTGGAGTACCTAACCTCATTTAGTCTCTGGTTTGTGCCACTTGGCTGACTGCTCAATCAATCACTTGGCCGACTGACCCAATATAAACTATTGCAATGAGAACTATTTATATTGTAGGCAGACTCGGACCAGACCACTCATGCTCTATTCTAAAGGACGGAACATTAGGGTAGGAAATATTTAATTGAAGACGACGACGACTACCACGACTTTTACAAGATAATATGTCTCTCTAGAAAACTCCCTCTTCCTCCTAAGATCAGTTCTCCCTACCCTGGCCCCAAATAGACCCAACACACATCCACCTTCCACTCCTCGAGCTTCAAAACTTAAACATCATTTCCTCTGATCCGAGAACGACTTTGATCAATCCCCAGAGCCCTGGAACTCAAACAGTGCCACTTTGCCCCAATTCCCAGCCCCCTCCTCTCCCCTCTACCACTATTTATTTCCTAGCCTATGACCTGGGACCTTTTGTGGCAAGAAGGACTCTTATCAGAAGACAACAATCTTCATTCAGCTGAACAGCAACACACAATAGCTAGCCTCAACCAACTACCACCCAAACACCCACACAGCATCCATACCTCTTTCCACCTCCAGACTATTTCCTAAATTTCAACTAACTAATTCACTTTTCAGAAGTGCTGACTTATCATTTAATTGATGAATGGATAAGTCACGTTAAACAGCAACAGTCAAAAGTGTACTAAAGGTCACCAGCCGAGCTAATGGTTGTTTCTGGTAACACTTGGATACCTACAAGCTTTCTTCTTAGTTGAAATCGCCATTAATTGTCTTCTCAGTAAACACCCATCGAGATTCAATTATGGATACATCAGTTGGAGGACATTACATTTCCCATGTCTTATTGCTCTCAAGAGACCCCAGCTCTTTCGCTAGCCATGTTCCAACCATTCATTCTTTTTAACAGTGTCTTTATAGGAATTTGTTGAAAAATAACCAGCATTAGAGCCATAACCTTTCTGACCTCAAAGGTGTCTAGGCATTTTACTTATTCTTGTGCTTTGTCTTCGTTCAGGAACATAAATCGTTTTAATTTTGTCTTCACATCCACTGGGCTATTCTCTAGGTTATCATGTTCTCTCTTATAACAGGGCCATTCCTTTTGTCTGTGAACTTTGGTCGATGATCTGCCTTGTCCCCTCCTTCCTTCAGCACTATCCAATCATATTAATTTCCTGGAAAGATCTTTGGGAATGTGTGCATGAGCTCTACACTGAAAAACTCGTATTTTACTCCGATCAAGCATATAACCTACCTAGGTTGCATCACCATTTTAGGTTTACACAAATTATAATACCGTTGACCGAAAGTATTTAAACAATCCTTTTTTAGCTTATTTTTATAACTGATAAAAGCATGACTGTGCACTTAAAGCACCTTTAACTATTTTTAAAATATGTTCTTCTTTTGACAACTTATTTTTTACAAAGTCTAAATTAACTGCACTTTTATTATACTCAAATAAAATAACAATAGACGTCACAACCAGGAAATACTGCTCACTCATAGCTACCTTTAGTTGAGTAATACACCCTTGACCTTCATTAGTAGGCCTACCTCCAGAATTCTTCAACTAAACCACTGATTTATCAACTTATTCAAGCTTGACGTACCTTCAAAGGACATTTATTAATTTTTTCTGCAGGTGTGTTTGATTCATTATGCCCATTTTAACATACACATATGTCAAAGAAGTAACATTAAAAAAATGTATTTGCAATTTTTATTTGCTCCAAAACATCAGCCATGCACTGCACAATCTTATTGTCTTTCATCAATAATTTGTCCTTAACTTTTGCATCTGCCAATGCATGTGGTGGATCACTAGTCAGCATATCTAATACCGCAATTCTTTCCAAAAACCAAGCCAAATGATATACCCAGTTTTTTAAACCACTACCATAAAACAGCCTTAATCCTGGCTGTGAAAAGGTTATAGATGCTACCACCATATTGGACTTGAGAAAAACTTCATGCCACCAACACATCATTTTTTTTATGAATCATACAGTTGCAAATACTAAGAAACACTGAAACAAAATCACACGCGCAGTGTATTTAATTAATTGATGGAAACGTTTAGTGGCAATCAGATCAATGAAGGGCCATAGATACAGCCAGGAAGAGATTGTAATGTAGCCAACATAACAAAACTTTGCAGAGCTGCCACTATCACCAATATTAATAATCAATATATAGTGATAATGAATTTGTCATCGTTGTAAAGATAATAATTTTTATATTTATTTGTCTTGCACCATACTTAATCTTTGTTTTATGCTCAATGATTATATTGTTAGGCTATAAGTAGTGTTTTTATTGAAAAAACACTAGGGAAAAGCAAACTATAGGCCCTAACTAGTTTTTTTAGCAACACGTCTTACAATCCGTTCAGGTTATACGCTTATTATTGATGTTTGTTCCTCAGTAACCAGAATTTATGATGTTTAGAGCACATTCTCCTTCTCTCTGGGGGTAAATACATTAAAGGGGTGGGTTTCACAGGAATTCATAAAAAATAACAAAAATGTCATTATCATCTATTTAAACAAGTTGTATTTATTTAAGTTCACTGCAGGTTAGTTTAAATATGATTTGTTGAGCATAAATACACAAAAAATTACAAATGTTTAATATAGAGAAACCAATGTGGTCCGCTCTTTACAACCCTGTGCCATTTTATGTAGGATCTCGGCACTTTATAGACAAAAACAAAATTTCGTCCAGCTATTCTTGTATTTCTGCTGAGAGTGTCTTTGATAAAAGTGCTTAATCATGCTCTTCCCTCCTACTCCCTCTATAGGAATTTAACCTCCCAGGTGCTGATTGGTTGGTACTCACCACTCCCACTAAATTTCTCCTACGCCGCATGATTTTACTACTACCACTCTTCAAATACTCTAACAAAGGAAACAAAACAAATAGTCCCTTACCTTCTGGGCTTTAGTAATTATAATAATTTGGACAAAACTGGACTCTTAACAACAATGGCTTTATAAGAATGGAAAAGTAGTGATTTAAAACGTTAATAGCCTAAAAAATAAAGTCACCTGATTGAAATTTACCAGAGATGTTTGTTTTTTACAACTTTGATGACTATCTTAAAGGTTGTGGAGATTTATGATTTACTCAACCTCATCACTTGGAAGGTTTGGGAGAGGATGTCCCCAACCACTGGAGGCAAGAAAATTTTCAAACTTTATATAACTTACTTTCATAATCTGTTTTGAAGGTTTTTGAATAGTAATTGAGGACTTGGGTTTAACATTTTTTAAACTAGTCATTAAAATTGAAAATATAAAAAAGCTTAGCCTTGGCTTAAAGAATATCAGAAAATTGTTTCAAACATCCTCCAAAACACCATCTACAAATTTTTCAAAAATTTATCAACATCCAAGCAACAGGACTGATGTTTTCAATCCTCTCTGCATATCATTAATTTTCATTTTAGATTATGTCATAGTCCACAATAACTTTTAAAAAATTAGTACAAAGCCCATATTTCAATAGTATAAAGTATCCATTTAACGGATTTTTACACTAGGCAGGGCAAACGTATTTTGGCGCTGTGCACTAATTTTGATGAAATTGTATGCCAGAGCCTCTATATCTAAGACAATTGCAGCTTCTTTGTGGAAATTTATAGTAGCAGCATGGGTCAACTTCTCTCAGTAGAGCAGAGAATGATCATTGGACAGCACATGAAGAAACGAGATTGTTATAAGGATTTTTACTGGTTTTGTTAGCTTAGGAACTAAATTCCTAAAGGGGTCTTCTTTTAAAAACTCTACAACATCTTTTAGGCGCAAGAGTTTCACACTGTGGGACTTTGCAATATTCAGCATCATATCACGATGGGGCTTTAAACATTCAGCATCAAAATCATCACCATAAAAGTTGAACACACTTCGAATGCCTTTCTTTGAAATTACTCACACTTCCATCTTGTTTAAATGACTAGCTACTCCAGTTTCAAACCTCTCATTTAACTTAACTTGGAAAATGTCAACTATTTCACTGTACACAGGACAAACATATTCTTTCATACTATGCCACCTGTGAGGAGTATAACCACTGTTGAATCTTCTGGGAACCTACATGGAAAAGACCGCTCATCTTGGTATAACTCAAGCTTTTGATTTTTTCAAAACAATTAAATACAATTCATCGAATCCTAAATCCTAACAGCCTTTCACTTTAATCTGTCAACTGTAATCATGTTGTGTTCTTGATAGCATAGGCTTTTCTTCTGGAGCTGAGCATTTAGGACTGCCATCTTTTCAAAAATGGTGATTACTAATTTCAAAATGAAATAATATGAGAAGTCATTAAGATGAATGAGGAAACCACTAGCTTTCAAACGTGCATCTGCTTGGGGATCAGAGTCTTCTGCAATAATATCCATAAATTCTTTAACTGCTAAATAGTTAAAAACCAGTATCTTAAGACTCTTGATTCACACACAACATCCAATCAAGCAAAAGGGGGAAAGTGACGAGGCATTCTCGTCTTGTCGTCTACAATTGATGGACAGACTATCCAAACGACACATGCATATTATCATAGGGAGCAATTTCTACATTGCCATTTATGTTACAAAATAGTTACTTTTAGCTTTTGTATATAATTCATTAAAAACATTACTGTTCAGCAATTCTTTGGCCCCATTTAATCTAAAAGTAATTATGGATAAATTTGATATTTACGATAACTTTAGCAAAAATGTACAATTAATTAATATTTTCCTCAACCCTTGCACGGGCATGCCTGCAGGAGTCAGTTCTCTGACTGCATCTTAACATCTTATAATGAGAAACCAGCCCCACACTTTATTTTAATTGAACATTTAATTTATGCTACATATAGACTAAGGATAGACCTTGAATAGAAAATTGGTAACATGCTGGAGGCTATTGAGACCACAACAGGCTTAACTCGATAAACAAAAGTACAATGGAAATTAGTATTGTGTTACCTGGTAAACTTATTGGGAGGGTGATAATGTTGATAAAAATTAAATATGTGTCTAAAGGTCCTTTGCTATTTGAATTGATTGCACATGAGAGACTTGTATATGTGTTTATTATTATATATATGAAGTGGCTTAGAGCTAAGAAGAAAAAAAACCTAACCACCTAACAAGTTCCACAATATTTTTATATACTTCATTCACGGTAGGAGTTTACCTCTGAAAGGTCTTTTTTCCTACCAATATCCTACTATATAATAGATTTCTGGTAGGGAAAAAGGCCTTTCAGAGGTAAACTCCTACCGTGAACGAACTTTAATTAAAGGCCCTAAACAGCAAAACCCAAAACTAAAAATACAGTTGTTAAATTACTATATAATAAAATGTAGTCCTATAAATATTTGGTTACTATTATTTAAAATGGTTCATTAAAATCAAAATAGAAAGACTTTCTCAGTTATATGCCTAATTGGTAATTAAGGACTAATAGGATTATTGGAAAAAAAACCACTGCATTCTACACCCAGTTATTTTTAGCCATTTGTTACAGATGCTGGTAGTAAATCATTCTTCCGTTCCTCTCGGCGCCATGAGCCCAATAGTTCCGTGGCCTCCAAATGGGAACTTGGCAGGAAGACTGCTTCTCAGAAATCTAAATGTTTTGACAAACGACCAAAACCCAAGGGACAGTATGGTGGAAAGGAGGATCCCAAGGTAAATTATCACTTTGATAAACTGCATGGTACTTAAGTTACCTTATCTCACTCTGTTTATTTTATTCTATGACAAGCTTTTTTAACTTTGAGTTGAAACCTAGGCCACTAAATAAACATAACATATATCACTAGCTGACCATGTAGTATAGTAGTAGCTTACAGAGAGATTATAGAATCAAAGTGTTTAAAAACAGATTAATATATGTTATAACTGTCATTCAGAACACAACTAGTTCATTTAACTAAACTCTCTGCTTTGTTAGGTTAAATTTTAAATTTACATTTATAATATGTTTCACTTTGGAGGTCTGGTTCTGTTTCCTAGCCTATTTGTCATTTTGTCCTGCTCAAAAGAAGAAATATCAAAGTAAAATTTGTATAGTGCCAGTTTAATAGTAATAGTTTCAAATGAAACTGATTAAGTAAAATGTGAATGTGAGGAATGCCAGGTCTCCACCGTGGTTCGGATTCCACGTTAAACTGTAGGTCCTCCATTTCATCTCACAATCACCCTACCATTACACATTAGCGTAAGTGCGTATAACCCGAACGGGTAGTAAGACGCGGTGCTAATAATAATAATAATGATTAAGTAAAAGCATAATGAAACTTTTTTTTCCTTCAGTTTGTTGTAATGTGGGTTGGGGGGGGGGGTTATAATTTCTTATAATTAATTGGTGAAGCAGAAATATATACAGGAACTCGGGTATAATTAGTTGGCTAATCAGGAGGAATAATAAAACATGAGAGATTGGGTTCACCTTAGCAATAAAAGAAGATCTGAGAATGGTTCTTTGAAAAATATATAATAATATTTTAACTTCACTTGGGTAAGCTTAAAGAAACAATGCACAAACAAAACCAGAATTATCACCACATTTAAAAATTTTGAAGGAGGCTAGCATCATGTGGAAGGATTGCCTGCCTGGCTTTGTGCCTGTACAGTAAAAAAGTGAAACAAACTGTCCATAAAACATTGGAGTAGAAAAGACAGCTTCTTTGTTTCAACGTGTTTCACATTTTTTTCCGCACTATGTCGGTCATTGTATAACAACTCCTTTGAAAGCATGTAATTAAAGTGGAATGACACACAATGAAACACAATGACACAAAAATGTCTGCATTTCATCATGTTTTGAAACATTTTGTGTCATCATGTGTGCGCCTGGCGTACCCATCTTCGTCTTGGTCTTCTGGTCTTCTCCATTTATTTAACATGGTCCAGGTCTTAGTGCCGTCACCATCTTGAATATGACTGGGGCTGAGCATAATACATATAATTGAGTTCACTGTTATGCAATTTTCTCCATTATGTATAATTTCATCCTTTTAAGGCCCACATACCTTTATGGTTATCCTGTTCTCGAAAACTTGGGAATGACTCTTGTTCATTTAGAGTAAGTCTCCAAGATTCACATCTATAAATAACAATAATTTATATTACTGTTTTGTGTTGTAATGCTACTGTTTTGGACCCCTCTCATATATTCAAAAGGTCATGGATGAAGTGTATTTTTCTTTAAAGAACTGTATGTAAAATATCCTTCCATGGATAATCATGCTTTTAGAAATAATTTCAGTAGTCTACGTTTTAAAACTTTTTTCTTTTCTTTAAAAGATCATATGTTATATTTAGAAAAATCATGTGACACGCTGGCTCCCTCTATCCAATAGGAAGCCAGCCTTCACAACATCAGGTTGCCAGGAACTTTTCTATTAAATTTAACACTGGTGACAAGGGGTCCAAGAGGCAATGAGTAGGTCATATATAAGCTGCTTGCGTGTATGAATACATAGTAGTAACACAGCACACAGAACGTGTGATATCACACAAAAACAATCTATAATTTAACAAAAACTGTGTCATTTTATATCAAAACTTCAGTACCAAAGGTGTAATCATTTTAATAAATCATGTGCAACATCAAAAGTTTTGCTCATTTCATAAGAATAAGTATCACATATAATCAGATCACATGATATAACTGTGTAATAACTGGGTGGTAAGGCATGTACTTGTCATCATCATAAAACCCAGATATCATTATAAATAGTGCTCAATCACAGGGCAATATCAAATAAAATCTCTTATCAACACAATTGGTGCCATATTGCGGGATATATATCTCAATAATAAACCGTATTATAATAGTGTATTGTAATCTTTGATTTTCTTAAGTTGAGCTGTGAGGTTGATTGGTTCTGAAGAGCATAAGCAAGAGTCCCCTGGGGTATTCTTGATATAATATCTTCACTGATTTTTTTATCTTTCATAATTTCATTAATTTCCAGCCCAATTTCTTTGCAGTTTGTAATCGTTTTTCTTTATTGGTTTATATATTCCCCCAACACTTCAATCATCAGCATAAACAAGTAGGCCTAGTTAGTGTGCTCCATTTTGGTGCAGTCCACCTGACTGCATACTCAAGGTTGAGATTATAGAGCAGTGCTGATAGTCCATTTCTTTTCTTTAACAATTTTTTATTTTACCACTCTCATTCTGCTTCATGTGTCTACTAACCTAACTTCACTTAATTTGATGGGCTTTCTGGGTATGCCTAGCTTAAGTCCCACCCCATATAATTTTCTTTTTTAAGTTATACAGCATTTCAGGACTTGTTAAAATCAATGAAGATATGGTGAACATGCTTCTCGTATTTACAATGTAATCCGACAATCTGTTTTATACAAAATATTTGTTAGTGTGTTAAAATAATTTAAAATAACATGCATTTTGCTATGTGGTTGCGTTAACATGAGATAAATAATGTAGTGAATAATAGATTAAAAGTAATATGTTTACTGGTTTATATTTTTATAATTGACCACAAAAATGTATTAAGTTGAATAAATAAATAATGTTTAAAATCATCCCATGCAGTAAAACATGCTACATTTAGATAGCGCTGAGCTTTCTATTGTTGTTTAGATAGCATCAGATGAAAACATTAACTAAGAGCTTTTTTTATTTTATAGCATACAGCATCTTTGACAGGGAGATATATAGTATCTAGTTTAGTCACTTGTGTGTGTAGATTTTTAGCTGCTCTGTTGTCACAGAATGTTGCCCAGGGTACACCTAGGGAGGTTGTCTACATGTCACACCCTCAATGAGATGAGGGATGGTGATGAAAGTGTGGAACACCAGGAGTAATATTAAACCTAGCTGAAGCCTAATTATTAATACTACTACCACTACCACTATCACCACCACCACGTCTTACTACCCGTTCGGGCTATACCCACATACGCTAATGTGTAATGGTAGGGTGATTGTGAGATGAAATGGAGGACCTACAGTTTAATGTGGGATCCAAACCACAGTGGAGGCCTGGAATTCCACATATTCACAAGTTGTGATTAATACACATCTTGTCAGTGGTGAAGGAAGGATTTAGCAATCAGATAAATCTGTGCCGGAACCGAGGATTGAACCCTGGACCCTCAGCACAGAAGTCTGACACCTTACTCTTAGACTGTCAGGTCACCCTGAAGCCTATTTAATCATACCTGGTGGCTGTTGGGATAGTTCCCCTTTCTAGAAAAATACCCATGGTACCAGCTGGAAATCAAACCTGGAACTCCTAGGTTTGTAGCCAGGTGCACTGACCACTATACCACGAGGCCGGCTAACTAGGAACTACATATGAGTGATAATGTTATTCAGGTAGCAGCAGTTGAGGCTGTAGAGTATGGATCAGTTATTGCACCTGGCAGTAAGAAACAGAATCTGAACCATCTTCTCAACTTCCACTATGCTCCAAGAGAGGGTTCTGGATCAATGTGGCGCTCTGGTGGGCGCCAGGGATTAAACCGGTGGATGGCAACACACAAACACAAGTATAACAAGGAGCAGTTTTTACAAGCCAAGTGAGTATATATTACCAAATGTATATTTCATGTAACATACAGCCAAAGTAATACTTTTATAATTAACTTAGCTTTATAGACTTTAAGAGTAGTTTCCTAGTTAGTAAAATAAAATCCAGGCAAGGATTACTTTAAATAGCTTCTAGGGCGGTGGTTCTCAACCTGGATGGTGTGGAGGGCTCCCAGAAAAATTTGTGTAAAATGTATTTTAGAATGTGTAAAAATGAAATTTGTAGTTAAAATTAAATACAGTAATTATGACACATTATCTTAATATTGATTGCTAATTCTTTTTTTAACAATTTCAATGAGATGGTTGTATGTATCCCTGAGCCACTGCCGATGGTTTCTGTCTTTTCACACATGATTTTAAATATGCTCCAGTTTAACAATTTTAGTTTGTATGGTTGGCAACATTTCATCTGTTATTGCATTTGACCTTGGTGTCAATAATCAGCTGCCTGTTGTCTTGATTATTTTTATTACTTGGGGTGTATATCATATGTTTTTGTTATTTGAATAAAAATATCCAAACTCGTTTCTAATAAACAGTTTTATAATGATGAAGATATTAAATAATGTTTTACTATTACCGAGGAAAAAAAGTCCTGTTATTGATGTGTACTGTATGTTATTGCATTCTTAGCAATAATACAATGCAACCTGTGCAACTAGAACATCATTTGACACCCTAAAGATTTTTTTCATTGTGAAACACAACTCACCAAAATAAATGAAACTGGAAGCTTTCATCTAAAAAATATAAGGGCTTTGGAAGCTTTATACAAACTGTCTATCTTGAATACTAAAGAGAAGAAACCACACACGATTGGTGAGTCACTCATAAAACCATGCCTACTTATTGCATCTATCTACAAGTGTTCTTGGTGATGAAAGCCATCAAAATATCAGTCTCAAATGACACAGTGAAACAGGGATAGATGAAATGGTGCAAGATTTTTAAAAAAAGCATCAGTATAAAAATTGGCTACATGTTCCCCCCTCTGCAATGTAATGAATATCCCAAAGTTTCTAGTTAATATTTTACTGTCTGTTTGATGAGGACAAATGAGTAATGAAAGAAATATTGCTCTCCATAGCTCCTTAAACAATATAAAATGGGTCTAATATTTTGTCCTTTAACAGAAAATGGTCTTCATTGGAAAAATATTACAGGATTTGTACAGATGAAGCACCTGCTATGATTGGATCACATTTTGGCTTTATACAATTGGCAAAGGAAAAAAAATTCCAAAACTTTTTAGGGTCTCATTGCATCATCCACAGACAAGCCTTGGCTTCTAAAACATTGCCATAATGGCTCAATGGCTCTTTACAAATTGCAATTATAGTTGACAAATGTGCAAAAACTAATACTTTGAAAACTCAAATTTTTTAGGCTCTTTGTATCATTCTAAGCAGTGAACATCAAAGTCTACTTTTCTAAATAAAGGTTTGTTGGCTCTCAAAGGGTAATATGCTAAGTAGGCTGTCCAGTTGAAGTCAAAAGTAGAAATAGGCCTTTTTCTTTTGAGTCAAGAGAATGATGTTAGGACCTTACCACTCATTTACTGATGACAAATATATTTCTCTGAGGACTTAAATAATCAAGCAAATGAGTCTTGAACAGTTTTTAATAACCTATCTTCATCTCTACCCACAAATGGTTGGGGAAGCCTTAATAGTGCTAATTCACTTTTCTTAAAAAACATATCTGTGTGAATCTGGATGGGGAAAATAATCTTAAATGTGCATTATCTAAGCAGAGACGTAACAGTGAAGGACTTTTGAAGGATAAACAACGTCAGCTATCTCATCAATTCTTAATTTTTAATGTAACTTAGTACTTTTTAACATTTTTCTTAACTAGGAGTAAGTAAAAGATACTAATTTTTGTACTTCTTTTCACTTACCATTATATTACAATATAAATTATAAATACCATTTATCATTCTATATGCAACAATATAATAATTTAAAAATAAACAAATGTTTGATTTTGCTACACATTATGATCCTTAAAAAATTATACAAGCATGTGTTTGGTCTTGGGGAGGAGGTGGGAGGGGGTGGAATCTTCAGGTCATCCAATTGGGGGGGGCCTAAGCCGAAAAAGGTTGAGAACCCCTGAATTCAAAAGATAGTGATGAAGATGTAGAGTAGTAACTCCATGTCTGTAGCCTAAATTAATAAATTATTTGTTTCGAGTGAGGAAAGGAGTGATCCCATCTGTGTCTCCCAACAATAAATGGTAAAGATTTTTTTGAAATACTTAGGCCTCTTATTAATACTTGTTCAGTTATTAAAATTTGGTGGTGCTCAACCTTCCTTTAAAAAAATCATTCAGAATAATTTGTTCAGTCTCACAACTTCACCTTATAAAAATCCAGAAAACTTTTTTTTATTTGTTTGCAAGTATTCTAGAGTTTGAGTGGCCACCTTGAATATACACTGTCATAGAAACAGAGAAAAAAAAGTGACATATTTTTACCAAATAGCATAACATTCAGCTCTCTATTTCCTCCATTTTCCAGACCTCTATTTAGAAAATATATTTGCTTATAGCTCAGAAATTATCAGTTTTATAAAAATATATTTTAAATAGGTTTTTTTTAGTTCTACAACTTTACAACGATAAGTTATTTTGTGTCTCAAAGAGCTGCGATGATATCATAAAAATATGTGTTAACTGCTATTGTAAAGTACCTTCTTAAGTAATTTTTACAAAAAAAATGAATGCACTATTTTGTCTTTGATATTAAACAATGTTAAGATATGAATTTTAATCAAATATCTAGAAAAGATTTCTAGAAATTCACTTTGATATCTTCACCACTAAGTAAATTCTCATTATTTTAGTTTTGATCATTTAAAGTGGGTGTCTTTAACTGTTTGAAAGTGTTTAATGTTTCTAACACACTTATAAAGGAATTTTCTAGTTTAAAAAAAATAATTCCTAGCTCTCCTTCAACACATCTTGATTTTAAAATTAAAAAGAAAAATCATACTTTTTTAGTAATTTGCAAAATTTTTATTTTATAACATATTTAAAGATTGTTTGTGAAGTTTTGAAATTTCTTCTCAATCCCAATTTCACCACTATCCCTCCCAAAGCCTCTCCATTTAATCAGCCTCTACTTATTTTTAAAGAATTATATAACACTAATTTTGATATATGAAGTGATATCTTTACATTCCTGGCAAATTTAATTTTATAACTACCCTAAAAGGTTTTTCCATTTATATACCACCCCCTTCCCCACTACCACAATCTTCCAGAGTTCAATTTTAAAATTTAAAATTTTCATACTTTAATGTTTATTTGTAGACTGGAGGGGTCCTTCTATCTGATTGGCAAGTTTAAATTTTCTACCTCACCTTAAAGTTTTTTAATTTTGTATACCCCACCTAGCCCCTTTTACCTTATTTCCCAGGTCCCATTAAATTTTTTGAGAGACTTCTGTTTATTTTAATTGATCCTTTTAAAGCCCTTCCAAATTTTGGTTGTATACCACACTGAGAAGAAGTTGTTTTTATTAATTTTGGAAATTTAAACCCCTTAACCCGTCCTCTTCTTCTCATCCCCCCATATATCTAGCTACCACCTAGAAATTTCAAGTTTTAAAACTTATTTTGTCCTTTTACCTTTCTGCTGAATTTTAATTTCCTGCCGCATCAAAAATTATTTTAAACTAAAGGACTTTCCCCCATTTTGAAATTTCCTATTTTTATATTTTTATTGTTATATGGGGGAAATCCTGCTACTTTCCTGCTAAGCAAAATTTTAATTTTCTAGAGCCTGGAGAAATACCGTGATGATTGCGTCAATGAGTCCCTCACCTCTTTGCCCCTCTTTAGCTTCTTAAATGAAGAAATTTGTAAAGCTCTCAAAAGTTCTCTACCAGTGCTATAAAGAAACCTTCACTTTAAATGTCAAGGCTCTTTGGCTAGTTCAAGGGGGAATTTTGAAAACTTTCAACCCCCTGCTCCACTTCTTCCATTCACATATATGTCATATTTCAAATTTAAGACTTATTTGTTTATTTGGAGCTGTCCCTCCACACCTACCAAATTTATATTTTCTACAACACTTAGTAATTATTTTTATGTTCATCCCCCCTCCCCCATGTATCCTGGAGTCCCATTGAAAAATTTAAGGTTTTCATACTTTTTATGAGTATTTGGAGTGGTCTCTTTCTTTACCTTTCTGCCAAATTTTTGTTCTACCCCTTCTAAAAAGTTTTTTTAGTCAAATCCATTTTGAAACTTCATATTTTCAATTTTTCTAGCTTTATGGGGCAATCATTCTACCTTCCTGCCAAATTTAAGTTTATCAGCTCATCTGAAAGTAGGTTTTCATTTCCAGAGAAAAATATAACTTCAGCTTTTTGTGTATACACACACACACACACACACACATTTAAATATAATATATGTAAGCCTATATAATATTTTGTAAAGGAGCATGGCATCTTACTCATAGCCCGACTTGCATAGAGATAAGTTTGTTCAACAAGAGGTTGATAACATTCTGGGGTTAACAATAAATTCACAAATGTCATAAACTCTTTAGGAGAACCAATAACCATATTTACACCTGGATTTTTAGTAAAAGCTAATAGGGTGGTAAAGTGGAGGAAAATCTAGTGGGTGGACTGGATGCAATGTGACAATATCGTCAGTCATCTCAGGCAGAATTAATTAATTTTCTGATCAGTTTAAACAAATAATCACCTATTTCTTTTTCATTTAAACTTCTTTCATGAGAAATTATACACTTTTTTGCTTTTACTAGTATTATCACTTCTATTCGCCATGTTGACAAAGGATTACAACAATAAAAATAACACACATAATCATCTGTATTACTTGAAAACAATAAATACCAAAATTGAGATTAAAATGCTATCTAACAGAAGTCCTAAAAACTACGTAGTAGAACGCTTTTAGAAAGGTTTTTTGGAGTTTTTTTAATTGATTTTATTAATCGACAACAGTCAATCATGAGTGTTTGGACACAGCAGCCGTAAACAACTAAGATCTATTATGGGATTGAATGTGTTAGTGAACTTATATACTAAATATTAACTTGGGACAAACATGTGCTCAAAAGTTATACATAATTGAATTATGATACATGGGAAATTTAAATTCTACATTCACGATCATTCATCCCTTACCAAAGCTAACATGTAATTATCTGCCACTGGAGCTAAGAAAAAATTGGAAGGCCTAGGACCAATTTGACCAGCATTTGAATTATCTTGTCTCAATCAAATTTGAGGTTAAGAAATGATAATATTAAGGAATCAAATTTAGCTTAGCCAAGGTACTGAAGAAACCTTTAGGAGTAAAGAATAAAAGAGTGGGCAGGATTGGCTTCACATACTTACGAAAGTTGGTCGGGGTTTGATCCTGACTTTCTACTTAGTGATTGGTTTTTCTAGCATCTTTGTCTAATGAATACTGTACCAGTTTAATCCCACTTATTAATTTCCTCAAACTTCCCCTTTGGTTGAAGGTTGACCGAATTGTTTTATTCTGTTTTGCCAGTTGCCAGTTTGTTGTTAAAGCTGATGGAGACTATTCAGTGTACAGTACCAACCCAGATATATTGGTGGATTGGGGACTCATTGAACAAATAGTAAGTAATTCATAATTCCAAATAAAGTTCAAGTCTAAAGCACCGTATACCAAGTATATTGGTTTTTAAAAGATCCTATTCACATGTGAGGATATTAGGGGACCAGTCCATTGGTTGTGCTCACTGTACAAATCTGCACATGTGTGCCCACACACTCATCGTCATTGTCTTGCTCGCCATCCGGCGTCCGAGACAATGAACACTGATGTGGGCTAGACATATCCATGTTTAAGTAGGGGTAGGGCATCTCTTCACCAAAGGTGGATGATTTTTCTTGATCTTCGAAAGTAAATGTTTGTTTGTCTTTTTATGCATGGCTGTACAGTGTCAAATATATCCGTTGGTCATACTTATGGATAAATATGGCCCTTCATTTAATTCAAGTATGTGATGATTTTTAAATATATCACAAACCAAATTATATGGCTAATATAGAAGCTAACTGGAATGTTTATTTCATAAATACATTATGTGAAGCTTTACACTTGTCAATAGATAAAATGATTGAATTTGTTAAATAAATAGTTGGATTTATGTAAAAAAAATCTGTAAATAGAAATGTCATATTTAAGTACATTGGCTTGACACACCAAATTTCACTAGACATGTTTTTATGAACTTTTACTAGAGTATTAAAATACATGTTAACGTTAATTGTAGCTTTTAAAAATTCAGTTTGTAAATGCAAAATGAAACAAAATTGGATCTCATGTCATATCCTGCTTTCAATTATTTGGAAATGGTCCCAATGCTATTCTCAATTTATTTTGGGGTCATATTTATTTGTCCAGGTATTTTCTTGGATTATTCTGTGAGGTCCCTCTGTGGATTACTTTTGCGTGTGTGCTGACCTTATTTTATATTAAGTAGACAGGTACCCAGGGGTGGCGCATAATATATATTTTTGGTGGGGCCAGCTTAAAGCTTACCAATAATGATTTTTTCTCACTACGTGTTAAAATGACTCTTTTGTTGAAGTTTGGAAATTCATCAATTTCTTCCTTATGTATAGAACACTGCACAAACAGCCAGCAAATTTAACCACTCTTGTCCCACAGTGTTCCTAAGGAACGTTTTGATTCCTTTTAATATACTGAAACTACACTCCGACCACAGAATTTATCTGTAATGTAATATTTACTGTTCCAAATGTTTTAAACCTACATACATTTTCCAAATGAATTGCACATTCCTCATGTTTTTTCATTCTTACACTTAAATGTTTAAGATCCTTAGACAGCCTACTGAAGTTGACAACACCAGCTCACCAAATAATAAACAACTCACATTTAACCACAATTTCTTGTCAAACCAAGCATTAGAAAAAATTTATTTTTTCTTGCCATCCACCTGCATAAATGTAAATTAACTGGGCTGATGCGCTTCTATTTAATTTCGAGTTTTTCTTGCAGTCTTAATGAAAAAGTCCAACAATTTGTTGACTTTTTAGTACATTCTGGTTCAGATAAGGTAGTTTCATTTATATGAAAAACTAAGGCTGATGACACGCAATACCCAACACTATCAGTATGCTGTAAGCAAAAAGAGTTGCGGTGTTTAGGGGCTAAGATAATGTGTCAGAGTTCTAGATAAGGAGTCAGAGGTTGAGATAAAGGGGCAAAGGAAAAATCTAATATTTCAAACTGGCTAATGGTGTGATTGAGTGATGAGCCACCTACCGTACAGCGGGTGTTTGGTAGCTATGGAGGGCAGGCAGTGGAGGGTAGGGAAGGGTGAGCAATGTTTTGTTTTAGTTTGAATTCAGTCACCCTTAATATCATGGCCTAATTACATGGTGATGTACGTGCGAAGTTTATTTAAACTCGTGACATGCTTGTAATAATTGTGTAGCCATGAAATTGTTGTTTTTAATGGACCTATTAAGGTCTGTACATTGTACAATAGATAAAATGTTTATAAAAAATTGGATGGTTTACTGAAACATGTTTATTTTGTTGACTTTTAAGAGTTAACAAATTGTCAACTCTGCTTATTGTGAATGGTGTGGCAGACGTGATAAACTCTGATATCATGTATTTATTAAACATCCCCAAGAAAAATGTAGACGTAAGGCTCAAGAGAGTATTGCAAGTTTTGTAAAACGTAAATTATGTGATCAGGAAAAACTCAGTCATAAATAGCGATAGTATTTCCCCTAATGTGATTGATAGTGAAAGACCTTGCAGTAGTGGCGAGTGTACTAAAAAACTAAAAGTCTAGGAAAATTAACAATTAAACTAAGGCCTCCCGAAATGACACTCCATTGCCTCTTACTCTCAAGATGTAAAATTAAATGTTATTATTGGTAAGCCTAATGGCATCGATGAACAATTCATAGCAATATGTAATGCACACAAGGGAATGGAACGGTTGCCAATTCTGGGAGACAACTAAATTTTTCATAAGGTAGGTACTATAAAAATAATTATGATTAAAAATATACTTTAATTAAATTATCCAAACTATGTAGCAGGTAATAATCCTTATTCCCTTCACCTCTATAAAATATTCAATGTTTTATTTTGAGTGCTATGGTTTTTGGAGAATTTTTTTTATGAAAATTTTATGTTGTGGGGAAATATTGGATCTCCGAAAATAATCTGTGCACCCCTGCCCAAATCTTCCCTGCAACTTTTATAGTACAACATACATATTAATTTTCTCAATAAACATTAAAAGGTTAATCCCAAAATGGATATATGTATTATGAGAGAAGCTCAAAATAATTAATACCAACTTACAAAATGTTAAATGGAATAAGCCCAAAAAAAATAATACTCAACAACATTTAATTATAAATAATAAATTATATACATTAATAATTATTTTATAATATATTAATTATTTTCTTATATATTGCCCCTTTGGTCTGCCGATCCCACTGGACTGGCGACTCTGCAACCCTAGTAGCACAAGTTTGGCTATAAAGTTCCCGCCACCTCCTGAAGCTTAGGCAATCCTACTACCATTGTTTGTTGAATCCTGGCTTACAACCCTTTGGTAGGAGCGCGCCGCCATGCCTCTTGAACTAAATTATATATATATTTTCAAAGAGTTTTTGTGGATCTGGGCCAGACCCCTGGAGCCCCTGCACGTACTCTAAACTTCAGTCATTTTTATTTTACAACTACTGAGGTCATTCACATCCTTATCTTCTATCTAATAAAAATGAAGAGTTTGTCTGTCATGAGCATTGTGCGATATCTACTGCACCAATAGGATGAAATTTTAAATCTAGTAGATGGCACTGTGGTCCTCAAAGCTGGAACTTAACTTTCTGATTAGATTTTTTTAAATGCATTTAAAACTGGGTCAAAATAAATAAAATCAAGAGATTTTTTAATGTATTTTTGAAGAAAGGAAATTTCTTGTTTAGGGTAACCACGCAATCCTGGGCAACACCTGGTACTGTTGTTAGTTTTTAATATGTTGATGGTTTATTATGTAAGTAGTTATTAAAATTCACTCCACTATGTTTTGTAACTATTGTACTGTAACTGTTTGTTTCTATTACACTTCTCTGTCCTATTTCTAACAATTGTATTCCTTTCTGATGAAATTGCAAGAAGGCTTATAATCTTATCAACATTTCATTTATTGAAATGAATGGGGGTTAATCTTATACTGAAATTATAACTATGAAAAATAAATGTAAACCTAAATTAGAAAACTATTTTAAAACTTTTCTTGTCATTCTGTGGAAAATTGCCATTTACTGGCTGAAAATTTGCCGAAGTCAAAATTTTATTCCTGCACAGGCTTCTTTATTTTAGGATTCATTTACACACACACAAATTAATAAGATTTTAGACGCACAAACATAGATTTGGTAATAACTTAAATATTTGTTGATATTTCCTGTGTACTTAACACCAAACCACATAAGATCCTGTTTTGAGTATTGTTACTTAACACCAAACCACATAAGATCCTGTTTTGAGTATTGTTTGGTCTGAATTCCTCTTAGCGTCTCCAGAGCTGGGAAAGTTTATCCTGCCCTATCTGCTTGTACCCGCCAGTAGCAGCCAAGATGACTCGGTGTGGACACGTGTTCTGCTGGCCTTGTATCCTCCACTATTTGGCTCTTTCGGACAAGAATTGGCGCAAATGTCCCATTTGTTATGAGGCTGTCCACAAGGAAGACCTCAAGAGGTACATTCACTTTATTGATTGCCCTTGGATCTTAGCCTACCTTGAATTGTACACCATCCTGCTATCAAGCTACACAGGCTATGGGTGGGCTAGTACTTCTGGAAAATAACTAGATAAAACATGAGGTTTTTTTTTAAATTTTATTTAGGGAACAAAGACAAGCTCTCTAGATAGAGTAAGTTAATTTAACATATACCATTGTTGGTAACAGTAGTCTTCTTTAGTCATACCACTAATTATTTATCGCCTTGGTAATGTAAATTTAACTATACAAGGCACTGTGTAGACTGACCCGTTATTGATTTAAATCTCAAACATATATATAATAATTAATAACAAATTAAGTTAGAACAGTGTAATATAGGTTTATTACTCTAAGCTTATTTAAGACTGATTAGCTACCAATGCAGAAGAATAGAAAAAAAAATACATTATATAAAATGTATTTAGCACATATCATTAGACTGGGATATGTGGTAGGGGTGTGCAAAGTTTCATAAACTTTGACATAGCCTTGAATACTCTTTTAATTCAAAAGTAAAATTCCAGAGTCAACAATTATGAAGCTTCAAAAAAAAATATTTTTTTAAAACTTTTTATATTTATTAAAGGTTTTCATAATGAGGGCCTATTTCATTAATTTTTTAAATTCATTTAACTATGCTTGAACACACAGTATAAATATGTATCGTTTGTGAATAAATGGGCCATATTGGACAATACAACAAAGTGAACGAAAGATCCGGCCGGATCTTTAGTTTAAGTGAGCCATTGCTCATTTCTTTGGTGTTTTTACATTTTTTATTTTTGCTCATATATTATCTACATCTGTTTATTTGCTGTGGTATTTTGTTTAATGTTCAGCTACACTAATATCTCAGTTTATTTCTACCACACACATTATAACTCATTGATCTTTGCTCTTGTTCACACGCTGGATAGAATAACTCATTTGAGCTTCGGTTGTTCACACAATAACTACTCTCATCTCATTCATTCATTCTTTGACTGGATCAACAAATGAGCCGATTGCCGGTTGTTCACGGCTCTTCTCTCCTTCTCATTCATATGTTCTAAGCTAAGGATCAGTTGTTCAAGACTCTTTTAAGTTATTCTAGTTCATAGTGAGCTTAGCTGAGAATAAGTCAACCACATCTCTTATCATTCCCGCTCACTCTTTTTCTTTCAATAACATTAGTGCTGTGACTGGGATCAATGCATTTTTAATAGAAATGGGTCGAATCCACTATTTCTCGAATCTGAATCTCAAATCCTAATCCTAGTAAATTGTTAAAAAAATTTAATGATTTACAAATAGACCTACATTACACAAGTAAAGCCTAAACTGTGAATTAAGATTTATTTCAATTATGCTTTCAATTTTAATCAACCCCAACCACCCCTTGCAAAATACAGGTTAAAATCCAGCCAAATTAAACCATCTAGACTCAAATTATTATTTGAAAATCAAATCAATCAAAATTTGAGTGTCTTTTAGTTAATTTTAAAAGTGCTGTTAGAATGAGTTAAGTTTCTAAAGAACATGTGAAATAAACAGATTAGGCCTAGTTATCCTTTGATCAACTTTAATCATCAATAAAGGATTATTTTTTTGCATTGAGATAGCAAAAATAAAAATGCAAACTGATATTTTTAATAAAGACTAAAACAACATGCCTAACAATTAAAAATACATTGGAAATAGTAACTCAATAATGCCTAAGTATGTTTTATTGTTATTTTCTTATATATCCATTATTTATTTTTGCATGGAGAACAAATATATTTGATTCTTGCGATATATCCATTTCTGAGAATACATTCTATTTAAAATACAAACTTATTTTCGATTACAATATTTTCATTCTCATTATAAGGCAGGACTACGTTTGAATATTTATACAATTACTTCAATAACATATTTAAAAAAATAATAAACTCTAAGTTAAAATCCCTTTAAAAACAAATAATAGATTAGCAATTTGTTATTTGATTCTTAAAACTAAAAAGTGCTTACTAAGTGATCAAATTTCCTGAATCTATTTCAAACAAACAATCGATGTACGATACATAGTCTGGTAGGGATGATTAAACAGTTTTATTGCTGTCCGACTGTTGACAGTATTTATTTATCATGAAACCCAACAAACTGTCTAACTTAAGGATCGTATGCAATAAATTGGGTTTCTTTGCATAGTTGTAGATAATTAAAACCATTTGGGTTGTAATAATTAATAGCATCTTTATTTTAATCATCACTCAGGTGAATAAACATAATATATGTCATGGCGGCTGATTTTATATTGTGTGTAATGTGTTATTTCTGTTTAAAAAAACTCCTTTTTTATTATTTTTTTTTAGTTTATTTGATATGACTCTATAAGGAAAACCTCTTTTCGCTTTATGAGGCAATTGTATTATATTTGGAAGAAGGTACAGGAAAGGTGGATAGAAACATATAAAAGGTGGACAAACACAATATGGCCTTTACAATGAAAAGAAGAACACAGTTCACACTTTACACTGCTGCCAATGGACAAAGAGGTAATGGATGTCTCTTAAAGAAAATTGATCGTCACCGCCCAATCCCCCGACCTAGGTTTCATTCTATCGGAACTCATCAGGGAGGAGTGTGAAACGCGCAACGCAACTTCCTAAAAGAGAAAACCAAAAAAACACAAAAGAGGAGAAAAAAGGAAAATGGTAAAGAATAATAATAAATAAATAATAGAACACATAGATAGGGAAATTCTAGTATTGATTTTCAGTTTTTGATGAGTTTTAATGTGTTCATTAAAATATTTACAAGATTGTTCGTGAGGTGAACGTTTTAGAAATGAGCATATGCCGATACGGTCGAGTCCAAGTGTCCAATACAGGTGGGAGGGTAAGGTACTAGACACGTTTTTTCCACACCTAACGAATATTTTTTTTAAAAGAAGATTTTATTCATGTTTATCTCCGACAAAATAAATATTACGGATTAAGTTGTGCTTTTCAAGTAGGCCCAACTAAGTAATTTTTAAATTCAAAATATTATGCTCTGTCTACAAGGTGAAAAATTCGATCATCGAATCCAGTAAAACACCAAATCTTCGAATCTCGAATACAAGTTAGGATTCAGTGGATTCGAAGTTTCGAGTGGCTTGTTTTTAATTTTTAATGATTGTTGTCAATTGAGATTTATACTTTTATCTAGTTAAGTCCATCAGCTTTTGTGATTATGCAAAACTTTCTTCTTAGGCTATTATTAACTACTCCAAAAGGGTTAACGTTATAATAATAAATAATATATATAAGTGTGGAAGACCATACCTTAGGACTCGGTCTGAAAGCAAGAGGGAACCCAACAACACGTATTTCATGCTGAAGAACATTGTGGTATCCATCCAAGTGTCCAAGCTTACTCCCACTGAGAAAGAAGGTACACCAAACACCCTGGAACCTTTGTCAGAACCAGATTCAATTGTATACTTCCTCTCCGACCTGGAAATCACATTCCCCACGAGGACACGGGTGAAATCGTTCAACGAGGCAAGAACCAGCTTTGATACTTTATCAAAACTAGCCACCCCAGAGATGCTCTCTCAGCCGGACTTCGATTACCTCACCAGACTCGCTAGTCAAGCACCATAAGCAACCTACACCAGACACCATCCGAAGGACCCCACCATGACAGACCAAGCGAATATGGCACTGCAACTACAGACCCTCAAAGAGTCAATATCCGCAATGGAGGAGAGATTCCGCCTGATAGCCGACTGATTTGGTGGAACGAGTCTAGATGTCCCAATCCACAATGCTGGGGTCTAAGTCGTTCTATGGCTCAAGCCCAACAGACGTCTTCGCTACCATCTCCGGAGACCACATAGGCATCCCTAAATACAGTCAGCATGCCAACACTTGTTGCTACCAATGAGCAGGCATTGAAGCTGACCCTAGCAATGAAGGCGAAACTGACAGAGCTACAACCAGGCAGGGACGCCGACGACACAAAGATCCTGGTTGGCATGATGGCACAATACCCACATTTATCGGCGAGCACCCAACAGAAGTTACTACATCGGCTAAATATGGTCTTCATCGCCATCACTAGATTCTAGGGAGAAGCCATCATGGCAGTGGGGGACGCAGCATTGGTGGCCATTTATCCGCCAGGCTTCTAACCGCTGCCACCACCGCAGGTTGCCGGCTTCTAGACAATATATAAAATAATTGTATTTTCAGAACTTTTAACCATTTTATTACAAATTTAAAATAACTAAAAGACACTCAAATTTTTATTGATTTGATTTTCAAACATAATAATAGTCTAGATTGTTAAATTTGGCTGTATTTTTCGAGGGGTGGTTGGGGTTGATTAAAATTGAAAATATGATTGAAATAAATCTTAATTCACAGTTTAGGCCTATATTGTGTAATGTAGGTCTATTTGTAATTCATCGACATTTATAACGATTTGCTAGGATTCGGATTCAAGATTCAAAAATAAAATGTGGATTCTAGATTTGGATTCGACCCCACCTCTAGTCGCAAACAATGAGCCACAAGCTGGAGTTCTCTCTGTTGCAAACAATGATGCTTCTATTCACCTCCTCTCACTGGTACACTTGCTCTTAACTGCTCCATTATATTTAGCATCATCTCCTATTCATTCTCATTACATGCCCGGGCCATACCATCCCAGCCTTGCTTTCGCTACGATCTCATGAACTCCCTGTTACCCCACTCTTTTCCCAGATAACACCTTTACTAATCTTGTTTCTCCTTATGATAGCTAACATGTTCCTTACAAACTCCATTCCCATAGCCTCCATTTTTCTAGTCTTATATTCATTGTCCATGTTTCTGCTGCACATTCTGTACTTTTCTCAGTTATACTCCATCCAACTTTATAGCTTTATTAGGCCTTATCTCTTGTCATTACCACCAATTCACACTACGCCATTCTAAATTTCATTCACATTATTTCACTTCATCATTCCATTCCTTTATCTGTTAGTGTATTTCCTCTTCCTTCTCTGCTCATATCATCAAATTATCAGCAAACATCATGGCTTTCATTCTTTCCACCTCGAGCTTCCTTGTCACCTTATTCATGACGATGACCATTTCCTTTACAATTAGTAGTTGTGAGAGAAAGAGGAATATCCAGCTTCACTTAATTTTTTATTTTATTTGGAACCACTCTGTTCGCCTCATTTCGGTCTCCACACAACTCGTGTTATCCTCATACATACTCGTCACTCATTACAACTCCTTTTTCCTCTCCACTATGATGATTAATAATAAAAGTAAAAGAAAATAGAGTAGCCCTGAAAGAGCGGAAGACTAAGGGAAGGAAATCCCTAACCACTTTAAAATAGCTCATGAAGAGAACTATACCACACAATACAATATTGAGTGTTTGTTTTGTTGTTAAAGTGTGGTGGCAGCAGCTTACCCCCATTTCTCTGTGGGGGACCATATCACAATGCAACTCATGAAGAGAGCCAAGGGATGTCTCTCTGCTACTCCAGTCACACAGTTTGGGTTGAGACCTGCTGATATAATACCATCTGTGTCCGAGACATCTGTAAACACCTTCTACTCTAAACTGTTGTTGGCCACAACAGATGATGTGAGTGATTTATTCTAGCCCAATTTAATTAACTTTGGAATTCTTTCAAAAATTTAATTTTTAAAATACTTGTCATACAAGCTATACGAAAAATAAATTGACATTCTAAAATGAAATACCATATTGACCCTCATATAATGCTATATTTTTTTCTTAAAAATGTCTTTCTGAAAACTATACTTGTATTATATGCACAGCCTAACATTTTTCACTGAAAAAATGGCTGATTCCTATTAGGTCAATTTTATAGCATGCTGGGACTGTACTGGCTAGTGTACGTTTCTATTAACAGACTAAACAGCAAAATAAAGTAGGAGAGAGAGAAAGAGAGAGATTGTGTCACTCTATTGGCAGGCAGGAAGATCAGGTCAAAATTGTGAGGATCCCACCTCCTCCACACCCCCTCATGTTAGTAAACTGTTAATTCAGTAGGTCATTGTTAGTTTGTGCTGTCATTGGTAAAAAGTCATCTATGGCAGAGCAAGTGAGGGAGTACTGGTAGCTTTGAATAATAACTTAAGGTGGGGCTGTGCAGGATTCCAAACTTTGGGAAAATGGTTGTTCCCAAAATTCGGGGGGGGGGGGGAGTTTAATTTCTTTTAAAAGTTTATTTTTTAGAAATTTTGAATTATATCTACTT
>CABEEJ010003321.1:37700-54744 GCA_901482245.1 Timema douglasi
TTAAGAATATATTTAGATCTCTGATTGTAATTAACAATAATAATAATAATAATATTTAGCACCGCGTCTTACTGTCCGCTCGGGTTATACGCTTTTACTACTAATTACTCTAATGGATTAGGAATTGGGATGGTTGAATTAGAGGGGGTGAACCCGCATTTGTGTGGAGGGAGAGTGGAAAACCATTTAGGAAAAACCACCCCCAGTTCACCCGACCGAGATTTGAACCTTGATCTCCCCGTCCTCAGCAGTCGAGCTCAACACGACAAGTGCGTTAGCCAACTACGCCACCGAGGCGGGTTGTAATTAACAGATATAATTGCTTGACTATTTATTCCCCCCAATAAATCATGTTATTTTAAAATCATCCAAACTCTTTTATCAGTTCTCAATTCTGAAAACCAAGATAAAGATAAATGGCAACAACCACAAGGTCACACCCTTTTATTCATTCACACTGGCTCACCTGAGAAATGTTATTGTTATTCTTATGAAAAAACTGGGGCTCAATTGTATTTATTTGGATCAGTTTGAATATTTTGATGTTTTACTGTGTTAGTATTTATTAAAATTGACTCCATGCGTTTTTTTTATTTAAGAAATATTTTAGTCAATCTTAAAAAAAAATATTTTTAGAATTTATTTATATTCATACCAAAAAATGCTTGATTACAAATACACATGTATAATAGCTTTTTATTATATTTGGAAGAAGGTACAGTAAAGGTGGATAGAAACATATAAAAGGGAAAACATAGGTCACACTTTACATTGCTATCATTGGGCAAATAGGTAATGGTTGCCTCTTGAAGAATATCAATCATTATCGCCCAACCTCCTCTCTAGTTTTCATTAGTGTGAACTGTGTTCTTCTTTTCATTGTAAAAACCATTTTGTGTTTGTTCCTTTTAGATGATTTTATCCACTTTTTCCTGTACCTTCTTCCAAATATAATACAATTACCTCATAAAGAAAAAAATATTTTCTTTATAGAGATATAATATCAATTAGTACATAGTACATCTTGTAAATACTTTAGCTCATTTGGTAGCATGTCTGTCTACTGAGCTAAGGGTCCCGAGTTCAATTCCTAGCATGACCGAAAAATGTATTACTGTTGGAATGGGGGCTTACCCTTTTACAGTGATGAATTAACGGTCCACGACTGGATGTTGTGTCTGTCCTAGACTTAATTTAGATTATAAGGCAAATAAAGCTACAACAGGCCTAGCAAGTCGTTATCAAGAAATATATGGCCTGAATAAAAAACTGACCCAGGCCATAGGCTGGAAACGGCAATGGATGTAAAAAAAAAGTATTACTAAGCAAATAATAACTATTTCTGACTAGGTTGACATTAGTAATTTGTAGTCAATGTTTGCATTAAACACATTTCTGCTATTTTTTGGATACCACCCTAACAATCATGGATACCCTTTATGGGTAACTTTTCTAATATACAGGATGTTTCAGGAGGAATAATAACTATTTTGGTAGATTGTAGTCTTGCTTATTCTTAGTAAAAAAGTTTATATTATAAACATATGTCACATTCTGAATGATTGCTAGGATACATCTGTTTGAAAAGAGTGTGTTGAGTCATTTAGATAGATCCTAAAGAATGATAAACAACAATATTAAATACAGTTACTGTTTGTGTTTATTTAATATTTGAATGTTACAAAACACATTTGATATATAATAACCAATGCCAAACTCAATGCACTATGAATTTCTGATGGTAAATAGTACGTGTGTTTATTTAATATTTGAATGTAACAAAACACATTTGATATATAATAACCAATGCCAAATTCAAAGCGCTTTGAATTTCTGATGGTAAATAGTATGTGTTGCTCTGCTAAGATTGTCTTGGTGTTCTTTTACAAGGACAACACTAATCATAATGCAAGTGTGCGATTTGTATCCTGCATTCACCTTTTCTTTCACTTTTCATCTATCCCCACAAACCATAGCCTAAAAGAGTGATTACTTTCGACAGTATTCTATACAAACAGCAACTGGCCTTTCATTACAAAAACTCTAAGCAAACAAGTTTTTTTTACCGCGTCTTACTACTCGTTTGGGCTACACACTATAAGCATATTCTGTCATCATGTGTAAGGATGTGCAGCATTCTTAACATTTTCAACACCAAATATCTTCATGTTATAGCTGATTATGAGATCTGCTCGTGCATCAGACTTGTACACACCAGTTTCAACCGGCTGTATCTTCACAGGCATTGAGAATTAGACACATGCTTGTGTAAACATTTTTATTCCAAATAATCAATACTACAACATCTCAAAATAACTATTCCTCCTGAAACACTTTGTATAAAATCCAGAAGAAAGGAAGATGTTACATTTGTGGTTGTATCCTTCCTGTAATCCTCTTTTGTTAAGTGGGCTTTCTTCACTCAATTTTAATTTAATTTGTTTATCTTTCTTTATTTTTTATCTATTGTAACTGTTATATAATCTTTTAACTAGGTATCTGCGAACTTGGGTTATTTTCATTAAGGTCGAGTATTTCTAAAAGCTCCCGAGTTCAAGTATATTCATAATTTTAAAACACACGTTCTTATGAATGACACTCATTTTTATAAATAGTAAATACTTTTGAAAAAAAAAAGTTAACAAATGGAAATATCACTTTAAAAAAACACAATTTAAAAATAAGAACAATGCTAGAAAAACATAGCGCCTAATAGAAAAAATCATTAAAATGGTTTAAACACTTGTGTCTTTAAGGACATTAAAATTACACTAACAATATTTTTTTTAAGTAATAAAATGAATAATTGCATGATGGGTTGGAAATGTGCAGTAAGATAGTGGAGAAACACTTAACAATAATGTAGGGTAAGTGATAGCGAAGGAAGTCAACCTTAAATGATAAGTTAGGTCGAGATAGAAAAACACTTCTCTTTTCATTTATTCCAACACTTTTACACTCACCAATTCTTCTAAACTTCCACAGTAGCACATTGTTTTGAATTTTCAGAAATATTACGTTTTCATTAATATATTTTCATATGAAATATAAATATTTTTGAAAATTCAAAACAATGTGCAAATATGGAAGTTTGAAAAAGTGGGAAGTGTAAAGGTGTAAGAAGAAATAGAGAAGTGATTTTGTTTGTATCTAGGCCTAACCTAACTATCCTTTCAGGTTGGCTTCCTTCACTATCACTTTACATTATTGGAGTGTTTCTACACTGTCTCGATAAAAAATTACGTTTTAATAAGTATTTCCCCAAAATATGCTTCAGTAACTTAATTTACCCTATAAGAAAAAGTAAGAATCATTAACGGTTAGAAATTTGAAGTGTTAAATATTTTGTTTATTATTTCTTAGTTTAATCATGGATGATCATGTCTTCTATTCCATTTACATTCTTATGCGCAGTTGCCTATGTATGTTGAATGGGCTCTTGTTGGACATTATTTTATTGATAAATTAACTTCATTTCAATTTCTAATGCTCATAAAAGTTGATGCTCATACTTTTAAATTAAAAATAATATTTATAGCAAACAATATGAAATAGTAAATGCTTTTTTTACTATAAATGTGCTAAGTTCGTTAAAATATATATTGCAATAAATAAGATCAACATTTATTTTAGACAGGCTAACCAACATAATTCTATAACTAATAGTAATTAAACTAGTGCTAGTTTTGTAGATAAACATATTAATTAATCAATACAAGCTTTAAATATCTTAGGTTTGAAAACATTTAATATAACAATATATTCTTGATATTACATTTTTAATTTAACATAAATTATTATTTTAGAAAGGGACCAGGTAAACATAGTAAAAATAATCATTCATTTATTTAATAATCTTCTTAGCTCTTTTTATTTCCATTGCTTTGTCTTAGCAGTACAAGTAAACAACTTCAATCAAGTATAATTCAAAATGGATGACAATATTGAATAAATTTACTGGTCGAAGGTAGTTTTAAAACTTTATTACATTATTAATGTGAAAATTAAAATTAATATTTAATCATTTGTTTGGTAACCGAAGGATTTATAAGTGGAAATGCTGATATTATCTCAAGTAAATAGACTATACTTAATATTCTGTCTTAAAAATTGATTATTAAGTACAGCAAATGGAAGCTTGAAGATGACGAGCCTACAAAACTCTCAATTTCAAGCTTAAGTGACGAGCTCGGCTCGAAGCTCAGAATACGCATACTCGCAGAGCCTTACTTTTAACCATTCAGGGTGTCTCTTCGCCTGGTATACCTGGAATTAGAAAGGAAATTTTCTTTTGAAATCAGGAAATTAAGTTGTTTTTTTAATTTCCGACATTTAACAAAAGAACTGATTTTTTTTTTTTTTATGTTGGGGACGTAAGGGACACAAGAAAAGGTCACTGTATTTGCAGTCTTTATATAAATACTTTTATTTAGGCAAAATAAATCAAATATTGTTTCACTACTAACATAGAGTTTAATTTTATTCACATGTTTATATCAATATTTCTTGAATCTTTCTCAACGGTGTCCAGGAATTTAATGGGAACTTTTTCTTTTCATTAAAAATATTTATCATCTAATGACTCTATGATCATGACAGGTATTCAACAATTTGTTGACATCACCATGTGAAGAAAAGAAAATTCTGTAATGAAGCAAAATTTGTTAATTTTAGTCAAAAAAGTTGTAAAAAACACATCATTTTTCACGTTCCTTACATCCCTAACTTAAACTATTTTCATTGCAGATAATAATTATAAAACACTAAAAAAAAAAATTAGCTGAAATCTTACTTTTGCTCTGAAATTTATATTGACCAATTTTGGAAAGATATTTTTGGCAAGTGTCATACGAATTTTCTTAAAATATGCTGCCTCTCGCATGACAATGCAGACCTAGAGTGTGGATTTTCTGTAAATTTGGAGTTCCTTTTTGAAATTATGTATGAACAAGCTATGAGATATCTAAAGCCCTTAAACATAGTGCATGAAATACCCATGCACCTTAAATATAGGCTAGTAAGGAGTGTTGAACATGAGAAGTTACAGCAGCACTTGCTACTTTCAAAAATAGGGGGAAAAAATTGGATATAAAATAACTAAAGTCCAAGCGTTAAATAATCCTGGAAAACCATGAAAAAGATGTTGCAGCTTTGGATGAACAAATTGCATCAGTGAAAAATCTATCTAAACTTTTTCTTTAAATAGCTCAATAAAGAATATTGTATTAGTGCGTTTCCAATGTTATTTTTGTTTTGATTTTTACCTATTTTAACTTGGCTCAAAATTTCATTGTATTTTAATCAACAGAAAATATTTCAAACATATACCATCTCTGTTTTATATATCCATATTTGAAATAAATTTTTGCTTCATTGATCACCTAATTTCATTTTTTCATTTTTTTTTTATCAAAATTCCAAGTAGAGGTACTTTTTTTGGTTATAATAGTATTTTGACACATTTAGGTGTCTGTTTGTTCTAATGCGCTACTCTCATGTTAGACTAGACTGCCGATGATGGGGAGATTGTGGTTCAAATCTTAGGTGTACTGAGGGGAAGGGGGTTCCCAAAATGGTTTTCCACTTTCCCTCCATACAAATGCAGGTACATTTTCTCTAAATATAGCCTTCCTAATCCCTAAAATTATCGTAATTAGTACATAAGCGTATAACCCGAACGGATAGTAAGATACAGTACTAAAATAATATTATGATGGTGCTAAAAAATAGTATTATGGGTAAAAAAAAATACAATATTTCAAGTCTGGAAAAATCTGAAAATCACTTTAAAAATCTGAAATTCTCAGGGATTTTTTTTTCTAAGATTGAGTAGACACCCTGCCATGGTTAATCTCATTGTTACACAATTTTATTAATAAGTTATAACTTTTTTATAAATATTTCTATTCATTAGTATCAATATAACCTTTTATCTGTTGACACTGCAAGTTTCATTTACTTAAACTTTTACAAAATGTAGTTCCAAATTGTTAATTTGTTTTGTATTTTAGGTCTTTCTTATCATAAAAAAGGAATATTCACATATATAAAAAATAATGTGTGATAAGAATAAAAAGGTGATGATTGAATGAAGAAGTGAAGAGAATAGTTTATATTTGGTTTCAAGGTCTAACCTGATAATTCTTTAATATTAAAGTGAATATTTAATACTTGAATAACTCTTATTTTCAACTCTATAAAGTGATGCTTTATTACTATTACTATCTTTATGATGCTTTTTTTTTATCACTGAATTAATTATTTCTATTAAACAAGAATGTTGTTTATTTAAGAGAATGCTTGAAACTACATTCGTAAATAATTTTGTAGAAAAATTATATTTATCATTTGTTTGGTTGGGAATATTGATCCCCAGTAGACATGTTGCAATCCTAAATATATGCAAATACCTAACTTCTCTTTTTCCTGTTTAATTAATTGAGTAAAATAATTTGGATTTTATAATATGTTGAATGTTCAGCTAGTGATGGCCAGCACATCTATCTGCATGCAATTAACGCTCGTATGATGGAACACAGCTATGGCTCATTGGAACAATGTCCTCCTACCTTCACTGCTCGCATAGTAGAGAAAGAGTCTGGCTCTATCACAGAGGATCTGCGCTGCAGACTGAGATATTTGCAACATCTTCCTGTCACTTGCCAGCTAGAGGTTGTGGAGTTAAATCTGACACCCCCTATTGTTTCCCGACACACACTACAGTACTTCCAAGGTGAGCTCCATACCATAAAACAGTCATCTGAATGTGCTTTTATTAACTTATACAATTGATTGGTACTTTTAGGGTTTCTCGTATGTTTACATGTAGGGAATCATTGCCTAATGGCTTGGGAATGTAGGAGGCGTGTTCTGAAAGTAAACATACAAAGACCGTAGCATTTACAAATAAATGGGTTTTTTTACTAAATTTTTACTGAAAACTGCTTACATATGGGTACATTATTTTTCTTAAGCCTGGGAACCAACTGCTCTATCCCCATTTCATAAAAGTCTGCCGACTGTCCTTTGATCCACATTATAACTTCTTTCACCTCATCATTGTCATCAAATTTATTTCCACCCAGATGTTTCTTCAGGTGAAGAAAAAAATGATAATCACTAGGCACAAGATCTTGACTGTAAGGTGGATGATCCAAAACATCCCAATTTATACTGTCAAGCAGCTAAGTGGTAGCACGCACAGTGTGGGCCCAAGTGTTGTCTTGGAGCAGGCATACTCCATCAGTCAACATTCTCCTCCTTTTGTTCAGAATGGCTCATCGAAGCCGTCTCAAGGTCTCACAATATACATTGGCATTAATTGTTGTGCCAGGAGCCATAAAGTCAACCAAAAGAAAACTGCAGCCATGTTTTTTTTATTGAATGCATATGGCACCATGGTGATGACTGCTGTTTCAATCCAATAGTGTGGTGATAAACCCATGTTTCATCCCCTGTCACAATAGTTTAAAAACTCATCTCCTTCCTCTGCGTAATGCGTGAGAATGTGAGCGCGGAACGTATCGTTTTTTTTGTGTGGTTGTCTGTTAACATTTTGGGTACCCAGCGTGCATACAATTTTTTGTAACCTAATTTTTCTGTCACAGCTTCATGATTTATATTCTTAGACACTTCAGGAATAATGTCATGCAACTCTCATTGTCAATCTGCGCAAATTTTTCTTTCAATTTTTTTTAAGGTTTCCACAGAATGCCTACTGCTGCTTTGTTCTTCGGAAATTTTAGGCCTTATTCCTGAGATTTCACGGCACTTTTTCACATTTTGTTGATTCATAATGTAATTATAAACAACAGAAATTTGTATGTGAATTTCTGCAGGGCGCTTAGCTTCTGCCTTTAGAAAACGTATCACGGAACGAACTTTACATTTGGCGGGATCTTGGATTGTTGCTGCCATTTTAATAAGATGTCACTTGAACAAAAACTATTCTTTATTTTCCTGACACGCCTCATATAAGACACTCTATAAACACTGTACATTAATGTAAAGCAAGTGATGGTGAAGGAAGCTATCCTGAAAGGTCATTTAGGTTAGGCCTGGATAAGGACTAACATACTTATCTCTAACATTTTAGAAGACATTATAAGGTAGTTTAAATTAAGGAGTAGTAATAATTAAAGTTAAGACTTAGATAGAAAACTCAGGAATAGCTATAACAAAATAAATAGATTTTCAATTTAATGAATTAGATAGTTTTAAAATTTGTAAATGAATTAAGTTACTTTAATATTCAAAAGATTGATTCTATTTTGCTTTTAATGTGCAACAAAATGTCATATAAAAATTTTCAATAAATTGATATAACATCATCGACTAGATTAAACATGGGTTGACGACAAGTCTAAAATACACATATAACATATTAAAATTTAGTTACAAAACTCTGATACAATAAATTAGTGACAAAAACAAAGTTTAAAGATCAACAGTGTAGTAAATTAGGTTATGAAATTGAATTAGTAGGTTAGCATCTCCCAATAAAGTTTAATAAAGCAATTAAATGTTCTTGTTGAAGAATTTAATAATTTTCATTTTAAGGCTATGGGCTAGTTTCATAGTCAAGTTTAGTACGCCTCAAGTGTGGCGCTATACTAAGTACATGACGACACCTACCTAAACCAGAATGGAATGGGCCAGTTTCCTATGCGAGAACGGCCCATTCCATTCGAGTTTAGGTAGGTGTCGTCATGTACTTAGTGTAGCGCCGCACTCGAGGCGTACTAAATTTGACTATGAAACTGGCCCTATGTATAAAATCTAAGCCTTAACCTATTACATACTTATCTCTGTTCATAAGCTATTCACACCACCAACTTCTTCACGCTCTCACAGTTACACATTTCAATTTTCCAAAAGAAAATCTAGTTTATATTGTGACATGGTGCATGCTGTATGAAAAAAATATGCGACTTTTTCAAAAGTTAACCCATTCTGTGATCTTCATATACATTTCTTGGACCAAAAATTTAATTAGTTCAGAATTATTTGTCATTGTAGTTGCCATTGTAGTCTAACAATATAATATAAGACCAAAATAATATAGTGGATTAGCTAACTATATAAATAGTGAAATAGTGTAAAAAATAAAGCAGATATAAAAAAGCAAAATATAATAAATATAAATAAATTTATTCAACAGTGGTAATTAAGATTTACAATGTGCCTTAGGTTCTGAATGTTGAGCGCAGTATTTAGCCTTACTATAACAACAGTCTTAATTGACATTTGCTTGATACTAAGTAACGGGTGACCTGGCGGTCTAGGGGTAAGGTGTCAGACTTCTTTGCTGGCGGCCGGGGTTCAATCCTCGGCCCCGGCATATATTTATCTGATTACCAAACCTTTCCTTCACCTCTGACAAGACATCTTGTGAATGTGGGGAATGCCAGGCCTCCACCACCAGGCCTCCACCGTGGTTCGGATTCCACGTTAAACTGTAGGTCCTTCATTTCATCTCACAATCACCCTACACATTAGCGTAAGTGTGTATAACTCGAACGGGTAGTAAGACGCGGTGCTAATAATAATAATAATAATAATAATAGATACTAAGTAACAAGCCAATAAAGAGGGCAAAAAAATGTAAAACAGTCCCTTAGGACACGTGAATGTGTTAAGCGAATACCCTGGTGTTAGTGATATTATTTTAGGGCTAAGAAAGCTAGTCTGACACTAGCCACTGCCTCAGTGAGAATACAATTTGGTATGATTACTATTAGAGTAAGCTAAGAAAGAAGGTCATAAGGGCCCCACACAAAACGATGTAGAAAATTACCTTCACACTACCATGAATTAAGTTATATAAAGAATTTAGAATTAGCACAAAGTTTTGGCTGCAGGGCATGGATGGACATGAAGACAAATATGTCTAAGTTTGAGTCATAGTGCCCGTAATCTACCATGATAGTATGAAAACATTGATACCAGAACTACCATTCAGTAGCAAACTCTTAAAATGTCTGGGTTGAGATCCCCTGGAATGTATGCACTCGGTGACAAATATCACCTAAAGAGGCCATCCTTAGGTTTGAAGCTTGGTTATATAGCACTTGTGGCCAGGAATGCACAAGACATATAAGATGGGGTGAGGGGGGAAGATAAGGCAACACAAGCAGCTTGCTATACCCGTTTCACAGTGATGAATTTATGGTCGAAGGTGTGGATGATGTCTGTTCTCGATTTAGGTTAGTTAATCAGTCATGTGCTGATATAACCAATCAGTTCATAAAGTACAAATAAACGAAATGGTAAGGAACACTCTTTGAATGCTACACCAAAACTTAAGGAGTATGAAGCTAGAGAAAAGAGTGCATTTCAGAGCACCCAAAAAAGAATTAAATAACTATCTAGCATTTCCGAAGAAAAAAATAAGTAATAGTAAAAAGTCTTTCAAGCTATTTTTAAAGCCCAGTTTATTGTTTATGCCTTTATTGTGTTCGAGCTAGGATTGTCAAACTCTATTCCTCTATACCCTCGAGTCTTACTGGTATTGAAAGAATCGAGAATCGATCTTAATATTACAATTCTCGCTACTTTGGTTATTAGCTCTCAATAAAACTGGCAACTATTTAAAACAACAACATTCTAACTAGGTGATAAAAGATTATCTCTCATATTAGTTTAGTTGCTGTTTCACTTAAATGCCGGCAAATTGTAAATATACCGTAATGTTCCAAATATAGTATGATCATAATATTTTGAGGTGCTCAACATAAAAAAATGAATGGTTTTGAATATAATAAAACCTGACATGACAGTAACAAGAGGTAAAAAAAACTTAACTTTGACACATATAAAAAAAAGCAATAGTTAAGTGATACTGTCAAAATATTTTAATTGATTCTAAACATACAATCAATATATAATACGTAGACTAGGCATGGCAATTTTCTGTAATATATCGATATATCTATCATTAATTGATATATCACGTGTATATCGACAGCTACAATATTCCTATTAAATTAAAATGGCTGCTCTCCTGTAATTATATTCTTTGTAGCTTTTCACTTTTGAATGTTTTATTTAGCTCTTTGAATAGGACAAGTTTAAGAGCAACTATACTTAGACAAGTTTTAGAGCCAACTAGTTATAGAGTGATAGCCTTAACTAGTTGGTATGCAAAATATTGGAAAAAATTATCATGGTATTTAGAATCTCGCAATCTGCTATCCGATATTCAATGTGGTTTTTGCCTTAGCCAATTCACGGTAGATCATCTCCTCTATCTCGAGACGGCTGTTCATGATGCCTTTCTCCACAAAAAACATATTTTGGCTGTTTTCTTTGATTTAGAAAAGGCATACGACACCACCTGGTGATAAGGCACTTTAAAGACCCTTTTTAAATGGGGTTTTCGATGGAACCTCCCTGTTTATATAGCTAATTTTATGTCAGATAAACACTTCCAGGTAAGGTCGAATAACACCTTATCCTGTTATTTTATTCAAGATAATGGGGTGCCTCAAGGTAGTATTTTAAGCTGTATGTTGTTCGCTATTGGGATAGATAGCATTGCAGATAACGTGCACTTACCTGTCCATTCATGCCTTTTTGTGTATGACTAGGCAGTTTATTGCAGTTTGTTGAGTCTCCACAGGGCTGAACAGCAGATTCAACTCTGTAAACAATCTATGGATGTGGGCATCGCGTAATGGCTTTCGCTACTCGACAGCCAAAACAGCAGTCATTCACTTCCACAAATTACACGGAATACAGCAAGCCCCCAATATTTTAATAAACCACGTTGTTTTACCAGTCTCAGAGACCATAAGGTTTGTGGGATTTTATATTAACGTGGTTCCCCCACATCAAAGACCTGAAGTTGAGGTATGTAAAAGCATTCAATTTGCTTAAAGTGTTAAGTGGTCACTCTTGGGGTGCTGATAGGGAAACCTTGATGCGTTTCTATAGGGCCTTGGGGAGATCTAAACTTGATTACGTCAGCTTTGTGTATGGTTTGGCTAGACCTTCGGCGTTAAAGATGCTAGATAGTGTCCACTATGCTGGCATACGACTGGCTACTGGTGCTTTTCTTACCAGTCCAGTCGTCAGCATCTTTGCAAAAGCTGGTGAGCCCCCTCTTTCTTATCGGCGGTTTTATCTGCTGGCATCTTACGTGTCAAAACTATATTGTATGCCAAAGCATGTTGCCTACCATCCTGTGTTCCATCCATTCAACCATGTCTTGTATGAAACCAAATGGCATATTGTAAGGCCAGTGGGGATCCGGATGTTATCGGTTTTTGACACGTGTGGGATAGTCGGGCTGCCAAAGGGTATCCCCACAACTCCAGATCAAGTTTTTCCCTGGAAGATACACCTGCCTCAATGCCAATTTGATCTTGCCAAGTTCCCTAAATCGATCACACCGCCTATTATGCATGAGAGGACCTTTAACGAGTTCCCCTCCACTCGCTTTTAGGGTTTTAAGCATATTTACAGTATACACGGATGGTTCAAAGTTTAGGGCCCCTGTGTGATGCGCCTTTGTTGTGGAGAGAAACCATTTTAAATTTGGTTTACCTGGTGAATCCAGTGTTTTTACGGCGGAATTATACGCCATTTTTAAATCTTCGTTTTGTTTATCTTAAGTGTCGTCATTCTGTTCTCACCTGCACGGATTCCATGAGTACTCTGTTGCCATTGTCCACACTCTATTCCTGGAATACCCTTGTGCAGACAATACATGAGCAAATTTTTAAAATTGATTAGTTAAGCACCTGGCTTGCCTTTTGCTTGATTACTGGTCACGCTAGTCCTTAAAGAAATGAACTGGTGGACCAGGTGGCCAAGGATTGCACTTCTCACTTATGCAACAATGAACATACATTCACGAGCGTGAATAAAATGCATGGGAATCTTAAATGGGCCAATGACAGTGCCACGCAGGTAAAAGCGAAAGGTTACGTTCAAATCACTACTGTGAACAGTGTGACAGACTCTATCACATTGAAAGACACCTTATATGTACCTAACCTCCAAACGAACCCCATCTCTATTGGAAAAATTGTTGATAGCAAGGTGACATTCGAGAAAGATCTTGCGACCATAAAAGACATAAACGGTGACATTAAAGTTGTTGCGAATAGAATTGGTGACTTATCTACTTATGTGAAAGTCTAGAATTGGTGACTTATTCTACTTATGTGAAAACGATCAGCGAGCGTGCACAGTCACAGGATCAATTGATTTTTATCATTTACTTAGTATAAGTATTTTCATAATAATCTGATACATTTTGTCAATAAATTCAAGAACAGCAAAAAATTGTGAAACCTCTTGAATTCCCACCCCCTATATCTCCCTTACTACACCACTTCATTAAAGTTTTATAGTTTAAGTTTATTTATCCCAAAAAATTTTATAATAATCTGGAACATTCAAAAAATACTTTTAAAATATCCTCATTTTTACAAAGGTGTATTTGAAATCCCTATTAATCAAGACATTTATAAAGTGATACATTATATAAATTACTGATAATTTATACACATTAATACAGATATTTTCAAAGCTCTCCAGAAAACATTTAGCAAAAGGTTATCAATGTTGGAAAAATTAACTGATCGTCCAATTATAATGCTTAAAAATAGTTAATGATTTTGTCATTGAATAAGGAAAGATAAATTTAAGTTATATCTTGTGTAGTCAGACTAGTCTGTATAATTGGGTTCTAGATCAATTGGAGGGACGAAAAAAAAGACGCCAACGCCGGGCCAGGGATGAAAATCGCAGAGAGAAAGAGATAAGTGAACAAGAGAAAAAAGCTTGGGGACTGTATCCAACTCCACACATCCAAATACAATCCTACAGACACTTTCCTCAGTACAATCTATTAGAAGATGAGACTACACTAGCTGCCGAGTGAGTACTGACCCCATATAGTTATTATTAAAAATTTTGAGCACACTAAAATTTAACCTTTTTTTTTTTCAAACATACATAGTAATATAAAAGTATTGCATACAAACAGTCCATTAATATATGTCTTGCATGTCGGATCCAGCCCCCTGGCTTTGAGTTTGTGAACGCTGGGCTAAAGCTACAACAGGTTTGGCTAAAACTATTTTTAATACAGTTTCAGCAGTGAAGCCAAATGATTTTCTTCTAGTAACCCTATCAATGTATTTAAAAACCTGGGTGGGTAGGTGTCTTTTTTAATTGAACCAAAAGGTTTATCCCCCTAGTTTTCTAACATTATCTTCAAGATTTAGCCTAAATTTGTATAATATTGATGGTTTATCTATTTTTAGTAAAGTAAACAAAAAATATTTTTTTGTGTAGTGAAAAAAGAAAGTGTGGTGTTTGTTACCTGAACTGCTTTCTTTGATACTATTTTGATATATTTGGAAGAAGGTACCTTAAAAAGTTGGATGTAAACATATAAAAGGAACTAACACAATATGTATTTTACAATGAAAAGAGCAACACAGTTCACACTTTACATTGCTACCAATGGACAAAGAGATAATGGCTGCCTCGTGAAGAAAATTGATCTTTACTGCCCACTCCCTTGATCTAAATAGATATGGGGTACTTTAGTAAAAATTATTTACTCTTTTTTGTTCTTTCAAGAAAGTTTTTTTTTTCTCTCAGATCTTGATATTTTTTCATATTCTCGTTTTGACACTAGTTTCATATTAAAAAGTTGTTCTCTCACATGCTTGTGTAACAACGCAAGTATCGGTGATACATGATTTATAACGAATTTGAAGGTATTAGTATGTAATTTAAATTGTTATTGGCATATTTGCTATGTACCGGAACATTACTAGGACTCGTTTGGCACATGTAACATGTTTTCCAGATTTTTACTAATATTCAATTTTGTGGAAACAAGGTTTGAACAAACTATGTGATAGTAGTTTTGAAATTATTTCAAATATAGTCTGGTACTTAATACTAGCCCATTGTTTCGATTAAAGATATTCTATTACTCAAGCTTAGAAGGCCTTTAAATAAATAGTTGGGTTCTGATGTCAACAGATTTATTTATAGGCTCTGCAATTTGGAGCTCCTAGTAGAATACCATTTCTTTTCCTTGTGTTGTGTGTCAAATACAATAAGAATTGTGCTACAGGCAGGATCAGCTGTCTTATGCATCCACATCAGAGGCAAGCTTATCCAGTACTAGTGGCACCACAAGTAATACTACCAGCATGAATGCAGCCATGGAAAGCTTGAGTCTAGATAGCCAGAAAGACACAATAGGGCTATCATTTGCTCAGGTAAACAAACTGTCTTTATTGGATCACTTCCCAGTCCATCTTTACCACTGTGAATTAAAGGACAAAAGGTTCAGCTTTATTATTTATTCCTGTCAGGAATAATTTGAGGTTTGCCAAAGTGTAAAGCAACATTTTTATGGATCCACAATTTTGATGATTAAATTTCTTGCATTTTTTTAAATTATTAGTTTTAGTTTTTGTAAAAACATTTGTGTTTTGAAATATTTTTTTTCTCTTAAGTATGCCATGTATTACCACTTGTTAGCGTTATCTGCAAATTGCCATTTTAAATCCCACTTGAGGGGTAATTTGCCAGTTAAGCTTATGGATTCAGTTAAGTTCTCTGGGCAAATCAGCTTTAATTTTCGTTAAATCGTGTGGTGCCATAATGTGTACAAATCAAACTCCCTAACTTTTAGATAGTGATGTTGAAATCCTATATTGTGTGTTAGATGTTGCGTGAGGGCAAGAAGGACTGGCCCCTGGTGTGTGCACCTATAAGTGCGGTCGTTAAGAGCAAGATAGAAACACGCTCTATCACTGACCACCCAGACAGTGATGTTGAGCCCGAGGGCTATGTACCGGCCCCCACTTACAGACAGAGCTTCAGTGACTCTATTGCTTTGGCTCTGGAGAGGGCGACAGCTGAGGGGCATGGAGGACAAGGTATGGCTTCTATTAATGATCAGACATACAGTTCAACTACTAGTAAGCCTGTGCGAGATCCCCAACTTCAGGGAAAACTTGAGCAGGGAAAAAAATATTTCCCTGATTTTGGGGGGGAATAATAAGTTAAGCTATAATTCAAGGACCTATCAATATCAAGTTGGTAATTATAAGTTTTCTTAACAATATTATTGATTTATTAGAAATTAAATTAAACTTAAACTTTTGTCAAAATTCATACCAGGAATCTAGAATGTTTTTTTTACAAATGGTCAGAATATTTTTAAATAGGGGTGTACCAATGCTGATACCGATAAATCATTATCAGGTGATTATTAGTGCATCGGCGTTTATTATGCCAATTTATCGTTTTTTTTAACTAAAATTTTCTGGGTAGGAGTTTAGTGATCAAAATTGCAAAAAAAGCACCAGATAAAGAAATATAAGTTCATATTGTTGATAAAACTAACAATCTAGTTCCAACTTTTGGCAGTTATGCAAAGATTAATCAAAAATTAAGATTATCAAAGCTTTAACTGTTGATTTTTAAATAAAATCATTTTGTATTAATTAGAGATGGGTCGAATCTACTATTTCTTGAATCTGAATCTACATTTTATTTTCGAATCTCAAATCTGAATCCTAGTAAATCGTTATAAATTTTAATGATTTACAAATAGACCTACATTACACAATATAGGCCTAAACTGTGAATTAAGAGATGTATTTCAATCATGCTTTCAATTTTAATCAATCCCCCCTCACAAAATACAGGTTAAAAACCAGCTGAATTAAACAATCTAGACTCATATTATTGTTTAAAAATCAAATCAATCAAAATTTGAGTGTCTTTTAGTTATTTTTAAAAGTACTGTTAGAATGAGTTAAGTTTCTAAAGAACATGTGAAATACACAGATAAGGCCTAGTTATCCTTTGATCAACTTTAATCATCATTAAAGGATTTTTTTTGTATTAAGATAGCAAAAATAAAAATACAAACGGATATTTTTAATAAAGACTAAAACAACATGCTTAACAAATAAATATACATTGAAAATAGTAAACTCAATAGTGCATAAGTATGTGGTTTTTTTTTTTTTTTCTTTTATATCCATTATCTATTTTC